>JABUQX010128258.1:0-25251 GCA_015478945.1 Trachelipus rathkii
AAATATATTCATAATAATAAAATAATAAATAAATAATAATAATAATAATTATATAATTATAATATCTAAATATTCAATAATATTGCATAATTTATATATATCGATCCTGATCTCTCTTATCTCTCTCTCTCTATTATTCATCTTCATCTACTCTAGTATCTCTCTCTATATATATATATTCTATATCTATTCTCTATCTATTATAACTCTCTCATCTCTTTCTCATCTTCTCTTTCATCTCTCTTCTTCCTTATCTTCTATTATATTACTCTATCTATATCTCATCTATTCTCTCCTCTTATGCTCTCTTTACTTCATTACTACTAGTCTATCTCTATTATCACTTCCTCTCTAATATATATAATAATACTCTCTATCTCTCTTACATCATTTACTAAACTGTTTACCACAACGTTTAGATAAAGGGACACATATCTCATGACGCTCTTATCATAACAATATTCCAGTCTGTTGCTTCACGCTGTGCATGGAAATCGTACATTCATCGTTCCATTCCTGACTTTTTGCTTATCTACTCAGTCAAACAATCCGGTCCGTTTAAGCAGAATTAGACGGCGTTAGTTTAGATTGTCGTCATTAGAGAAAATAATAATCAATGCTTGGTTATGTATGATGTACGAGACGGCATGAAAGACGTATTGAATGAAGAGAGAGGAGTATGACTCGCAGAGTAGGCAGACAGATGAGACTGTTATATTAATAAGGTAGTATGTGCTCTATTTTATCTAAATTGTGTATACACTCGATAGGTTTGGTAACGTTAGACAATTCGTATTGACTCGTGAGTTTATATGAAAGATATAAGATATAGAGCATTTGAATAAGGAAAATAGGCAGAAAAGATAGGGAGTATGAATAAGGTAGGCTCTAATAGATTAAAGGTCTGTTGCGCATACAAGTTTTGGTTAAACTTTCATATTTTATATAATCATTTGGTTGCTATAGTGGCTATCTAAGAAATTATCAATTTAAGTGAGTTATCACTCTATTTATTATTATTTATTATTATTCATTTATAATAATAATTATTATAATATAGTTTTGCTTTGTGCCAATAGTAATTGTATATTTATGATCTTGAGGTTCAATCATATGGTCGAGGCTCATTCATGTTTGCATATATCTATTATTCATTATTATTATTATTATTATTATTATTATTATTATTAATTATTTATTATTAATTTTATTATTATTCACCGTAAGTATGTCTTAACACTATAAAAATTTGAGTTTTCTGGGACCGTAAAAACAACATTGACGAAAAAAGATCATAATTTTTATTTTTGTATTCATATGAGGGATATCAAATTTTTTTGTCTTAACCCCCCTAGCACTCAGGTTGATTGCGAATGCTTTAAATTTAAGGTGGCGGCTAACTTGCCTCTTCTGCACACAAGCACAACAATTTTAATCCTACGCACCGGCTCATTTGTTTGCTTCCGTACATATGTATGCTTTTCTCATGTTCTAGTATCTTCTTTATTACACTCCTGTCTTCCTCTCCTATCTCACCCTATGCTTTTTGTCTGGCGTGCTCTCAATCTTTCCTTTAAGCGAGTTCTCAAACTCTTAAATGTAAGTTGAAGAATCCATAAATCGAGTTCTATATGGGTTTTTATTATACAGTAGGGAAAGACACACTTAACATCGGTCCATATATGTTTATTTTAAGATTTCACTCTGTGCTCGCCGCCACAGTGGACTACGGCGAGTTAATGTTGCATCCACTTCAATGTTCTTCTCTAATTGTGCGACTTTTTTCTGCTTCTCGTTCTCGATTTCCCCCATTTCTTCCTGGTTATGCTAAATTGCCACTGCATTTGCCACATTGCATCATTTTATGTTTCTGGCTCAGTTTTCCGTTCTCATGAAGTCAAATCGAGCTCCGTACTCTCTCTTCTCTAACTACCCGGATCCATCTTTCGAATCCTGTCTGGTTTTGTTTATTTATTTATTTACCCTACATAGATCTGGCCACTCACTGACTAAAAGTCTATAACGGGGTTCGGTCCCCCTTGGGTGGGCATAGCGTTCGAAACCTTTGGTGGCACAGCCATATATTAACGGGTGACACCCACCAGCTATTGGGGCTACAGGTTTGAGTGGTGATACGATAATTAGAATTCCTAAACAGGGAAGAGCGGGGGGAGTGTGGCTTATACGAGGACAAGTTCCTCGACTTCTTAGACGTTGTGGCTATATACGATTCGGGCACTATAATATATATTATATATATAATATTAATATATATATAGTGACCTTAGCTTATATATAATATATATATATACTATAATAATACTGCTCACTATAAAGTATATCTAATTATTTTTTATATTTCAAACTTATATATATAGCCTATATATATATATGTGCGTGTCGTGTGTGTGTAGTGTTGTGTGTGTGTGTGTGAATAGCAACAGCATTTAGTTTTACACAAAAAAGATGACCCACTCAAAACGATAAAAATAATGACGTACTGGCTATCTTAGCATGGACGGCTCTTATTTTCATATCCTTTCGATTCAATTACAGTCGTTTCACCAGCTATATAATAAATACTATGGCCTATATATATAGTACTATTTATATATATACTAATATATATATAAGACCTTATATGGACATCGGTAATTATTTGTACATATACATATAATGTGTATGATTTTATTATAATTATTATCTACATATATATATATATATACAGTATACATATATATATATATTTATATTTTTTACTTGCCATATATATATATATATATATATATATATATATACTTATATATATATATAATATATATAAGTATACCTATATATATATATATATATATATATATATTAATATATATAATTATAATATATATATATACTATATATATTATAATATATTATTTTAGTGATAAAAAGTTATAATAAAAATTTATTGTCATAAATCTTTTTTTTTCAATTTTATAAACAATAATCCTGATGTTTGTGAAAAGACTCGTCCATGTATATTGGTTATAAGGCCTTTGCCTATCACCCGAATAAGGGTGATTAGTGCGAATCTATATAATACATTCAAAACAGCTAAAAATTTTCTAACATTCTTATGTACATATTATTTCACTTATATAGCTACTCATGTAGTATTATACATACTCTAATAGCTAATTTTGATTAGTATATATAGCCTAATACTGTATATATATAGGCACCTGTAATCCTACATTATATATATAATGATCATTATTTTTTTTATTTTTTGTTTAGCTTATATATATATATATAATATATGCCATATTAATTAATACGCGGTATTTAAACCCTTTTCAAGAATAAGACTTCTTTTTTCTAATATACACCATTAGATTAAAAAAGTCCGTAGCTTCGTCGAACACTACGAATCTGAGCCACTAAGGCCTTAAAATATCATATTTTTACATCGTCCTCCAAAAACTGGCGCCCCACATCGGAAGCTACGTTTTTTTTCTTTTTTTTTTCTTATATTTTTTTTTTTCCGAAACTTCTCGAAGCGCATCGTTGGAGCCATTTGGCGGATTGGTATATTTTTTACTCTCCCTGCATTAAGCATTATAACAGTCAACATAGATCAGGCTGATGAGTCCTAACATGAATGACTTGATTTTGGTATAGGCATCTTTTGGTACGAGCGGCAGCGAATAGCTGAATAACAACAACTATTGCCTATAACACCGGCCATCCGCCCAATGGTACAGTGGTTAGTTTTATAGATCTTCTTAATCGGTACTTATTAAAATAACGAGTATTGCTGGTTAAAGGATGTAAATGAATAAATTAAATGAATTGATCCTAAAATATATATACTTTTCCTCTGGAAGTGGGCAGTAAAAACATCAATGTGTCAGTGACACTGTCCAACACTTTAATAAATTTATTTTTTTGACTTGTTATTAACGTTTTTTTCCGGAAAAAAAAAATTCAATAGATAGTTAGATGTTGTGCCCTAGAAACGAGATCGACCGGAGACTCAATGATTGGAAAATCCGGGTTCCGCGCCTTTCTCGTTTGGAAACCCTTGCTTAAATTTGAGACGCCTCAAGCGTTCAGAAATCGAATACTTGCAAACGATGCTTTGCAAACAAGCGCGAACGTCTTGATAATTACGTCCACACATTGCCACATTTCCCCGGGATTTCACGTTGAGAGAGAATGCTATTTTTGGTATTTCCAACCCATTGAGGTGCTGCCCTCACTAGTATAGGTATATTATATATATATTATATATATATATATATATATAATATATATATATACATATAAGAGCATATATATTTATTATATATACCAATACTACATACATTAGAGATATGTAACTTATATAATATGGTAAAAATTTAATAATTAAATATTAATATTAACTTTATATATATAATATTTAATAACATTAAACAGCAAAAGAACTAACTAATAATTATATATAACGTTTTTTGGGGGAAATTCAAGGGAAGTAGTGCCCTCTATACTAATAATTACTATAAAATATAATATATAATATAATATTAACTAATAATAATATAATACTAATTATACTATATATATATAATAATATATAAAGAATTACTGAAAGCCATATATATATATTATAATAATTAACTTATATAGTAAGAAAAAGGAACTACTATTTGACTATCACATATATAATACCTTTCTTTACCGATTATAATATACATACAAGTTTATAATTTTATGTGTTTAACATATATTAAATTTTTATTAAAATATATATCAAAATATAAGAAATTTGGCTTATTCAAAGTATATTCAGGTTTGGAAAATGTTTTCACTAAACGCATATATTTATTTAAACAGACCCTTAGATGATCAGATATAAATGAGCTATTGTAAATGACTCCTTTATATGGGGCCGAGAGCATATTTTATTATATTTATTTTATGCCAGAGTAGTCAAAATTTGTTGAGTAATCTATAATTTAAGTAGTGAAATATATATAATTATATATATATATTCGATAGATAGATAGTTCTCACTTTAAATGAAAAAAAAACTGTCTGGAAGCTTAACAGTATATAACAAATTTATTATGTGGATCAGATTACGCCTCACACACCTTATTTAACTCACTTTTTAATGATATTTCACAAATTTCCTTATCGCGAACAGAGAGGCTTCAGCGAGCAATATTTTACCAGGTCACTCTAGTATGTCATATTTTTCTAATTTTTTTTAAAAATCTAAATTAAATTGGAATTTATTAGATAATTTATATTATAGTCTTTTTAAACATACGGCTTTACACTATAGAAGTCTTCCTATTTTATAATTAATTTGTAAATTAAGCACGTCTATATCTAGTTGTTTATTTATTCTTTTGCAGAAAATCGAATTAAGCTCAAAGTAACTTGTTATTTAAAAGTAATTATATAAGTATTTTTCGATGATATTTTAAAATTGTATCAGTCATTTTTATTTGTTAATAATTATATAAATTATTATTAAATGTTATTTATATTATTATTTTTTTCTCTAAATCACTTACACCTTTTAGTAATATAAAAGTGTGCTGTTTATTAATTCATTATAAGCATAGAGATAAAGTTTATTGCAATTCTAGATTATTCGTCAAATAAAAATAAAAAAACCTGTCCTCCCCAGGAAGGTTTCTGGTTTCTAAGGGAACAAACCCGACCTGTCATGGACCATGGAAGAAAGGTCCTTGGTTTTACACGGGCCTAACGTTAATCGGCGCTGGCTGGCCAGACTATCCGCGGATCCGGGAGTTTTTCCCTAGTAGCAAGCACGATACCCAACGTCTCATTCCGTCTGAGTAGGATGAAGCTAGAGTTGATAAGAGAATAAGCTCGGCATTTCTTGTCAGTCATCCAGTCTCTCAAGTGACGCTGGGCCCTTCTCGCTTCCTATTCGGTGCTCTAACTTCAGAGCTAGAGCGCTATTGGGTACTATAATATATACTAAAATCTACTGGTTGCAGATTTCTTCCTATTGGTATAATTTTGTGAGACTACCTCACGTTTTATTGGTTGCTTCAATAATTAATAACATGTGGAGATCGCTTTTCGTCAATTTTCTTTTTAACTGTAACCCATTAAAAAATGATTATTAATATAGTTTTTATGTGCAAATATTTAAACTATTAAAAGGTCTTTGTCTCCTATTTTTTTTCATTTTATTTTTAGTCGGTATAATACTTTACTATCATTATTATTTTATTATTATTATTATAATAATTATTATTATTATTATTTTTAAAAATATTATTTTTATTATTTATTATTATACCTTAATTATTTTATATTATTTTAATTTAGGAGTTTGAATATTTTAACCTTATTATTATTATTATTAATATGTAAATTATAAACCTGAATCTTTTTTAATCCAGATTAGACTAATTAATATTCTGTAAAGATTACATAATTTATAATTAATACATAGATCAACAAAATTTTTTATGTTGAAATAATAAATCTAACCAGTATTATCAAAACTACTTAAATGTTATAAATATAGATGTTTTTCATGGAAGTTGTTTGATAGAGTTGCTCATGTTTGCCTGGTCATTTTTTCAGTAGTTTTTGGGAATAAAAATTTTAGGTGAAATTTTTGGAGAATTTTTGGGGAATGAAAAAATTTTAGGAGAAATTTTGGGAGACGTTTTTGAGTAGTGTACTTTTCGAAGAGATAATTATATATCTGCGGGTGGAATTATCATGTTCGAGTAGATAGAAGAGCAATTGTGTTTTTGAGGCATTGCAAAAACTAACAGTTTTTTTTTTGTTTTTTGTTTTGTTTGTGTTGGGATTGAGTTTTTTTTTTTGCCCAATTAATATATTGGAGAAATGAGTGAATAAATAAATTATTGCAGAACACGGAGCCTCTCATTTTTTTTCCGGCTCCGATTCCGATTCCAAGTTCAACTATTGGAAAATTGGGGAGATCGATATTCCGGTCCGGATGCAGATTGATTGAAATAATAACCGGCTTCGGCTCCGGTTTTAAAAATTGGGTTCGGGGACTTCGAAATGTCCGGCTCCAGTCCGGCTCCGAACCTAGTTTAATTCCCTTTCTCCTCCCTTCTTCTCCATAGTTACAAGTCCAAGAAATCATTAATTTGATACAAAATTTTGAGGGTATGGATGAATTAAATGTTTGTTAAATGACTATCTTTTTTGCTTAGAATTTAAACTAGAATATTTTTAGAAAAAAAAAAGAAATTTTAAAAGAAATACAGAAAAGGAATCCTTCACTTTCTTCCTAAATTTTTTGGGCGATTGTCCCCTTTCACCGTAAATTTTAATATAATTTCTCTGTTAGGTGAGATTTTTGACTTTCCCTTTCGCTCTTGACACGATGAATTACCTCCGAAATCTCACGCCCTTGTACAGAGTTACGTAATATATTTTTATTATTTTTTTTTCTAAAACAGCATAAAAAATCATATTTTAGTTTTATTCTAAAGTTTAAAATAATTCTCCGGGGCATTCTGAGCCACAAATCATGAAGGAAATTTATTCATGCAGATTTTATATATAATTATATATATATATTATATATATATATATATTATATATATATAATTAGTATATATATATAATATATATCTATTATATATATATTTATATTATATATATATATATATATACATATATATATAATATTATATATATATATATATATTATATATATATCTATATATATATATAATATATATATATATATATATATATAATATAATTATATATATATAATATATATATATATAATTATACCGTGTATATATGTATGTATATATATATATAATATATGCTATTATAATATATATTATATATATATATATTATATATATATATAATATATAATATATATATTATATATATATATTAATATACGTATATATATATAATATATATATATATATATATATATATATATATATATATATATAATATATATATATATATATATATATATTACTATATTTATTTTATTTTCTAATATACATATAAAATTCATACATATTCATTCAAGATATTCATAATTTAAAAATAATTTCTCTTGAAACAGCCCGACCATATGTAGTATAAATTTATTCAAAAACATTGTTCTTAAAAATAAAACTTTCTCATAAAATCCTCCTTTAACGATGTCCTTAGATCCGATTTTATTATTTTTAAAGCCGAAAATAAGCCTCTCAACATTCAACTTGAATAGGAGGCAAAGACTGTTATTAATGCAAGCGGCATCTTTGCCAACCATTTCTAGGATAGCAATTGAATTGCCTCTCATAACTGTTAATTTTGGATGATTTCTGGTCGATTTTCATATTCCATCTAATGACTTTATGGAATTTCCACCTTTTAATTTTTCTAGAATATATTTTAGTTTGAATGTTTTTACTAGTAGATGTGTCTTTAGTTTTTTAATAGCTTTCTGCATTGCTCAATTTTTCCCATTTATCGTCAAATTTGAACTTCTTCCTTCATCTGGACAAGATTCTACCAGGGAGGATTCCTGAACCTGCTGAACTATCTGACTCCAAACCCAGATTTCTGTTTCGATAGTGGTATTCCCTCTTAAATCGTCAATAAAGAAGAGCGTCTCAGCTTTAAATATCAGCATTTCATTCTGAGAAAGATTCTAAACAAAGATGGCCGACAAAAGTATTTTATTTTCAGTTAACATTCCTTCCCTTCTTTTCGTCGAATTTTAAATTGTGATTTGCTAAAATCCGTTCTCTATAAAAAGTTTCCTGCAGTCAAGTCTTCTGATTGAATATTTTTTGTTTTTAAAGTATGGGGTGTTTCAATAATTTTTCGAGGGTTTTTGATTTTTGTTTCCCTCCCCGACTGTCGGAAGAGAGAAAGTTCAGAGTACCGGCACCATCATACTAATTATAATCTTTTAGTTGCAGCAGCCTTTTTAGAGCATAAGACATGTACTTTCCCCATCTTGTCTCTTGACTTAAGATTGCCTAACTTTTTGCAGCTTGATTCTTTAGAATTCCATTAATTTTGGGTACGTGATGCTTTTGCTATTTGTCTCACCCTGCTTATAAAATTTGCTCTATGAGTATTGTGGAGAACACCTCACGCACTGCTAACTGTAAAGTATGAACACATCTCATGTGTGCAATATTAACGTTATCGGAACATAGTCTTTCATAGTTTTATTATCAAGTTCATATCTGAAAACAACTATTACTTCTCCGTTTTGACATTCAATAAAATCAGTAATCACATTTTACCAGCTTCTTATTCCTCACCCTCATTATGGTCCTTATTTAATTTTTCAATCTACTGATCATGTTTGATGCGGTTTCCTTAACTAAGCTAATTAATTTTCTCTTGTTATTTCGATTCTTTTAAGATGTCAGTAACCAATTCTTGAATATATTCGCTGAAAGATGTTGAGATTTGGTTCTTTTACTGCCTAACGTTTTTAGAATCTTGTTTTTAATCTTCGCACATATATAATATTATTGACAAAATAATTTAGCTTTGCCCCTGTGTAAGATCCATTTTTAAATGCACAGCGTCCCTTTATGCAGTCTTTAAGTAATTTTTTAATGTTTAATTTTTTCTTCTAGAACTATTTTACAAAATATTTTCCCAGTCTAAAGGGACTTCCAGTTTCTAAGCCATGTCTCCATACAGTGCTTTAATTCCTGGTCATCAAAGAAAACTTATGGGTCACTATCTTTAACAACCATTATAAATAATTGTATTTTGAATTTTTTCACTTAACATAGACAGAACAAGTTTTGGCCAAATGAAAAAGTTTCCATTTTACGTTCCTAGTTTTTGAATTAAAGTTTATCCTGATCTACCTTTAGTTTCATCTTTCTTTTTCAATATAAAGAACTTATGGATGATAGCGTTTTCAATGTCGCATTAATTTAAAAGGAATTCCATACGAATGTTTGTGACTCCATGATAATTGGTAGTTAGGTGAACTCTTTTGTGTCAGATCGAACTGACTGTTTCCCAATCAACTGTGTGTAAACTATTTCATATTGACAAATGAAAGTATTTTTATCTTTAGAGTGAGTAATATATTCAAGTAACATGAGGTGTTTTCGATTTTGGTTTTGTTGACATGATTTTTCTAAGGATATTAAAACTAATTCAATAAGTTTAATCTATAGAAGTACCGAACCTTTTATATTATTGAATAATAAATACACATAAGAAATTTTCTGGGAAAAAAAGAAACCTACATATATATATATATATATATATCTATATCTATATATATATTATATATAATATATTTATATATATATATTATATATATATTATATTATATTATAATATATACTATATATATTATATATATATATATATACACATTATATATATATATATATATATATATATATATATATATTTATATATATATATAATATATATATATTTTATATTATATATATATATATAATTGGAAATAATTGAATATAAGAATTGGATGGAGGTGATCTCCTCAATTATTTAAGAATATATATATATATATATAATATATATATATATTATTCTATGTATGTATAATAATATATTATTATTAATATATATATATATATATATAAATATATATTATATTTATAATATTATTTATATATATATATATATATATAATATATATAATATATATATATATATATATATATAATATATATATATATATATATATATATATATATATATATATATATATATATTATATATCTATTATATTATATATATGTAATTAATATATATATATATATCTATATATATTACTATATATATATTATTATATATAATATATATATATTATATATATATATATTTATATATATAATATTATATATTATATATATTATATAACACCTGTAGTCAATAAAATAATAATTCGCTTCTGAATTTTGTATTTGCCGGAGCCGGAGCAGCCATTTTTTTTGCGGCTCCAACTCCGCTCCGCTTCCGGCTCCAAGTCTTAAATTCGGCTCCGCTCCGGCTCCGGCTCAGGTCCCAAATTTCTACTTCCGGTCTCCGGCTCGGCTCCAGTCCCTTAATAAAGTTTGACTCTCGACTCCGGCTCCAGCCCAAAACCTTGCGCTCCGGCTCCGTCTCCGGCTCCCGCTCCGGCTCCGCAGCCCTGGTTTCAGTAATAGTCCTTCTCAAACACCATCCGGGCATACGATAATTGTTGTTGAGTGGGTCGACTCCTAAATTGGAAGGGGCAGTGAAGGTTGGAGTCATCAACTTAGGAGTGCATAGGAGACGAAGTGATAGAGAAGTCATTAATGTAAAGTAGAAAAGGTTGTGGAAGAGATAACCCTGAGGAACACCACTATTTATAGAATTTAAAGTACGATCGATGGCCGTGTACAACAGCTGCTTTAGAACGATCGGAAAGAAAATCAGAGAGAAGGAAGTTTAGAAATCAAAGCTTTGTGCCAGACTCTATCGAATGCTTTCCATATGTCTAGCCCCAAAGACAAAAGATTTACTGAAATGCGAAATAGCAGATGACCAAGAATCAGAGAGAAGAGAAGAAAATCACGAGTAGAGCGTTTCTTAACGAAAGCCTCTCTCTCTCTCTCTCTCTCTCTCTCTCTCTCTCTCCTCTCTCTCTCTCCTCTCTCCTCTCTCTCTTTCTCTCTCTCTCATCTCTCTCCTTCTCTCTCTCTTCCTCTCTCCTCTCTCTCCTTCTCTCTTCTCTCTCTCTTATTGGCGGTCGAGATTAGATTTAGAAGAATTAAAACTTTTCAAAATTTTTCTGTTGAGGGTAAATTCGAAAACCTTTGAAAGAACGGAGATTAAAGATATAAAATAATAGATGGCTCTCAGGGCCTCCCATTTTCAGCGCAGGTTGAATGAGTCACACGTTTCCAGCAACAAGGAAGCGTCGAGGTGAAACAGTTTACCAACCAGGAATCAGGAAGCAAACTCAAAAGTACAAATTTTAAGAACAACAGGAATGAATACAGTCAGGACCATGCACCTTCTTTGTGTTAAGCTCAGATAGATCAGAAAAACATCATTAGAAGAAATTATGATATTAGACATAAATGAATTCGAGGGGGTGGAAAAGAAGAAATATATCCGGAATTGTCAAGAGTGGAGTTAGAAGCAAAGGTTTGAGCGAAGAATTAGGCTTTAGCAGAAGGTAAGATGGCAGTTGTGCAATCGGAAGATACTGGAGGAGTGAAAGACGAAGAAGCAAAGTTAGAGTTGATATTTTTTTTGCAAAATGACCAGAAAAAGCGAAAGGAAGAGGAACCAGAAAGATCATTGCATTTTCCACGGAGAAAAGAGTTTTTAGTGTTAAGGAGAATAGATTTATACGATTTCTGGATGAAATATAAATAGTATGAGCTTCTGGAGTTTGAAGACGACGGTAGTCTTCAAGCAGCTTTCCTTTGGCCAATAGCACGATAAAGAGTAAACCAAGATAAAGTTTTAGTTTTAGTTGAAAGGCAATAATATTGGCTGTCTGCCATGCCGGAAGAATACCTCGGTTATGCGTTCATAGTGTTCTGTACATTCCGAGCGACCCTTACCGCACGACACAGTTAATCCTTCATGGGAAAGAAATCAAAGAGTATGAAAATCAAGTTTGCCAGTTTCCTCGAACATAGTGCAAAAAAAGTTACTTCGTCGTTACTGCATGTTACTGCTAGTTACTGTAGTAATCAGAAGATGGACACTGAAGATAAGAAAGTTGAACTGAGGAACCCAGAGGAGGAAAGAGTTTAACAAAATAAGGAGAATCATTGGAAGTTAAGAAAACGTCTAGAATGTTGGGTTCATCTCCAAGAACATCAGGGATACGACTAGGGAACTGCACCTACTGCCATAGGTCATTCTGAATAATGAAATGATAGGCAAGTTTACCAGCTGTATCGTGATACCTAGGGGAAAACCATTGGCGGTGGTGAACATTGAAATCAGCCAAAATGTTGATTTCTGAGAAAGGAGTAGAAGTGAGAATGTGTTCTGTTTTGGAGCATTGATAGCAAGAATTTAGGAAAGTCAGAAGATCCAGGTGTGATAATAAGACGAAACAAAATGATTTAGCTGTTGTTGACAAACAAGAGCTTAATGTCATAGAGTAGAAAATTGAGAGGACTAAATTAGAAACACAAGAACAGTTCACATCGTTGAGCACATTTTGGTAACATCCGCCGATGGCTGAAAATTGAGGATAGTAACAGTAGGAGGGAACAGCTAAGGTTTGCTGTCAGAACACTCAAGCGCCTGTGTTTTGGTTAAGAACAAGAGATGAGATTTAGAAGAAGAGAGGTGGTGTTCAACAAAAGAAGAGATGTGTGCGTGTCGAACAAAGTGGAAATTAATGAAAGTTCCTGAAGGTTGCAGAAATTAATGAAGAAAGACCGTGCACTTGAGAACAGGCCGGTAATTCTGTGACGGGACTAACCCCACCACAAGAGTCCGTCATTTCCCATATGGTGATGGGGTGGGGGTGATTCTGGGCTATCTTTGAAAGCCGCCACTCATGACTTCTTCGAGGCTGGTTGTGTCAATGCCATTTTAATTAATTTTTTGAAGTGCTGTGTAAAAGTGTATATGATGTATGAATATAGGAGAGTGTACTCCTGTTTAGCAAGGGTATGTAGAATGATCCGAAAGAGTGGAAATCCATTAAAGCATTGTTTTCTATGAGTACCTTAACACCAAAAAATGCCCAATAGGGGAGTAATCTCATTCGCTAGTGCGCTACCTCCCCCTTCCGACGCGTCCTCCTCTCTCTCTCTCTCTCCTCTCTCGATATATATTATTATATATACTAGTATATTATATATTATAATATATATATATATATATATTATTATATATAATATATATATATATACTAATAAATATATATTATATATATATGTGTATGTATATGTATATGTATGTATATGTTATATGTATTATATATATATTAATATATATATATATATATACTATAATAATATATATATATATATAATATATAGATAATATTATAATATACTATATAATATAATATCATATTAGAATATACTGTTTATGTAATGTAATGATTTATAATATATGTATGTATATATATAAATATATATATGTAAATATATGAATATATATATGTGTGGTATGTGATATTATAGTTTAATGTGAGTGTGTATTATGTATGTAGTAATGTGTATATATGTATATAATATGTATATAATGTAGATATATGTATATTATATATATTATTATATATTTATATATATATATATAATATATATATATATATAATATATAATATATATATATATATATGATGTATGTATATATTATGTATGTATATATGTATGTTATAGTATATATGTATATATATACTATTATATATTATATATATATATTATATATATAATATTAATATATATATATATAATATATATATATATATATAAATATATATATTATATTATATTATAAATATATATATATATATATATATATAAGTAATTGTATGTATATATATATACTTATATGTATATATGTATGCATATATATGATATATATATATATGTAGTATATATAGTATATATAGAAATATATTATATATATATAATATATATATATATATATACTATAGATATTATATATATATAATATATATATATATATATGTACTGTATAATAATTAATATATTAATATAGATATATATACTTATTTATTAATTATTTATATATAATTATACTAATTATAATATATATATATATTATATATATATATATATATACACTATATAACTGTATTGATGTATGGTTTGTATACTATATATATATGTATTTTATTTTATTATTATTTTATAAAAAGCCACCCGGTAGCTTAGTGGAAGAGCACTCGCCAACAAGCGAGGTCCCAGGTTCGGCAGCTGTCGCGTGGGAGAAATGTGACTATTCTCTCCTGAGGCCCTGGCTTCCGTCCTCGCTCGGACGTAATTGAGGTACACCCCCTCCGAGATTAGGGCTCTGCCCGTGAGCGGGGGTGTTTATCTTCTGTAAAAAAAAAAAAAAAAATAATATATATTAATATATATATATAATATATATATACTATATATATATAATATAATAATATATAATATAAATATAATATAATATATATATATTATGATATACTATAATATATAAATATATATATTATATGTTAAAGATCTAGTTATAGTAAATCTTCGTCTGTTTTTTGGGTAGAAGTAGAAACCTTTTTCTTGTTTAAAGAGTATTAAAGATGACGATTGTTGGATATCATCATTACGGTATTTGAAAAGAAAATGGCCAATTTACGTGATTTTACAAGCCACACTCATCTCTTATAATAAGAAGAGATGATAAAAACAAAAGAAAAATCGGGTCAGTCAATTCTTTTCATTACGTTCTTTGGTGAAGTTTTCTTATTAATAATAAAAAGTAAAATTTTTACCCAAAGAAAGAGAAAATAAGTTATTCAATTTTTACAGTATTGAGCTCGAAAAATTTTTAATTCTTTTCTTTTTAATTATTTATATTTTTTAAGTTTTTGTTTAAAACATTTACGGTTTAATTATTAACTGTCATTGAGTGCTAAAAAAAAAAGGTCAAAATTGTTCTTCGAGTAATTCCTACTTTATTTTCTTTATGTTTCTTCATTGGTATTTAATATACATTACATTAAAAACCAAAGAGGAATTAAATATTTGACAACCAGTGTTAAATTCCGGTATACTACTTGCGGGAGGTAACATAAATCAGTTATTTTTAAATTGAAATAAGGTAAATGGAAATTTCCAGCGTTATTATATTTTTGTTTGATGAGGTTAGGTTAAGGTAACATTCCTTAGGTTTCAGTTAAATGAAATTACATTTAGATTAGATTAGATTGTTAGAGTGGTGGTTTCTATTAGTTAGGTTACAGGGTTAGAGTTTAGGTTAGGCTAGTTAGGTTAGGTATTAGGTTAGGTTAGGTTAGTGTTAGTTAGGTTAGGTTAGGTTAGGTAACGTTTTAAGTTGTTAGTTAGGTTAGGTTAATTTAGGTTAGGTTAGGTTAGGTGTAGTTTAGTGTAGTTACTAGGTGTAGGTCTAGTAGTTAGTTTAGGTTAGGGTAGTTAGTTTACCGTTAATGTGGTTAGGTTAGTTAAATTAGTTGGAGAAGGTTACATAGGTTAGATCTATGGGTAGATAGATTATATTGCTATAGATTAAAAGCAATTTTGTTTTAAAAATAAAATTTAATTTATTTAACAGGTTTGTGTAATTAATCCAGATAGTGCGTATGGTGAACAAAAATGACGGTTGGAACGTGCGTGGAGTGTTTTAAGATAATGTAAAACTAAAATACAAAAGAATGAAGCATAAAGATGATTTGATTCATTACTTGAAGTAGCGTATGGAGTTAAAAGAAATGAAGGAAAAAATCTCATTTGAAATAATATTATAAAGGATATTCGAATTTTAGACCATACATACACGTGACTATATATATATATATATATTATATAATATAATATATAATAATATATATAATATATATTTATATATATTATATAAATATATATATATAATATATATATATACTTATATAATATATATGTATATATATTATATATATATATACTTATTATAGAATATATATATATATAATATACTATTATATATATATTATATAATATATATACTATATATACTATATTATATATTTATATATTATATTATATATATATATTATATATATATAGTAATATTAAATATATTTGTAATGTTGACATTATAAAACTTCAACTTCCATTAAATATATTCACCATTAATTTAAGTAATTTTTTTACCAAACATTGAAAAATTTAAACTAAGTTGTAAAAATTAACCTAAAATTTTATGAGTAAAGGAGAAGAAAACGTAAGTATTTATTGACATGAGGCCTAAAATTTGTGATTTAAAAAAAAACTTTAAAAAATCTGGCTAAATTGCTTGATATTCTAAATTTCTTACTGAACAGATAATTTAATATGGTTAAGTATGTTTTCCATTTTATCCAGCTGAAATTGTGACTTTGCAATCATTTTAAAAACATTTTAACAAAGAAGCGTTTCAGGGAACACTGCAACCGAATGAACTGTATTATAATATTATATATATATATTATATATATATATATATATATATATATATATATATATATATTATAATATATATATATATATAATATTAATTTATATATATCAGTGCGAAAGCGTCCAGTCAACTATTGATGCGGAGATGACCTACCGAATGAGATCAAAAATAAATCATCCTTATTTTTCAAATTATTATTATTTTCATTTTCATTTACAAATATAATATATAATATATATTATAAACTATTATATATTAGATATATATAGATTATAATATATATAATATATATATATATATATATTATAATTAACATAACTTGGCTACAAAAATCATATATATGCGCCTTGAAAAAGAGGATCAAATTAAATGAATAAATTAATATACATGCCCAGTAATTCTGTAAATTTGTCGGATCAATTGCGAGCAACATTATCAGTATTTATTAATTATGTTCACATCGCCTAAGCCAATCAAATTGCAGCCAAATTTATCCAGTGATAACATGCCCACAGTCATCTACTAAATTTTGTCGCTAAGCCCTATTTGAACGAATTTGTTTCTCATATTAAAGCATAAGTACTTTAAATGGCGTTCAACACTTTCGGGATAATGTTAATAAGGCAAATTATATTAAAGAAATTATATACCTTAAATTATTATTAGAATCAGTGAAATACAATAATAAAATTTTACTCTTGTACAAATAAGGTCAACTTAAAGTTCCATTACTTTAGAAATAATAACCCCTCTACTATAAATTTCAATATCCTATTAACAAGTCTAAACAATTGGCAAAAAATTCGTTTTCTTTGAAAAGAAAAATGTGATTTTAATGGGAAACTTACTTTGAAAAAAGTACCTATTCAATATTATTATTATTATATTATTATATTATTATTATTATTATTAATTTATTATTATTGATTATTATTATTATTATTATTATATTATTATTATTAATGAATTTTAATATGAACTTTGATGTTTTGCTGTTTTTTTTTTTTTTTATTCTCGTTTCCCAATTTCTAAATTTAAAAAAACTACTTCGGCCCTCTCCTCTGCTCTCTCCTCTCTCCTCTAACTCTCTCCTCTCTATCTCATTCTGCTAGCTCTCTCGTTTCATCTTCTCTCTTCTGCATCTTCTCTCTCTCATCGTAATATCGCTTCTCTCTCTCTCTTCTCTCCTCTTCTACTTCCTCCTCTCTTCGTCTCTTCCTCTCCTCTCCCTCTCCCGTTAAAGGCTCCCGCCCTCCCAGTTCTCCCTCATCCTATCTCTCTCTCTTCTCTCTATCTCTTCTCTCTTCTCTCTCTTTCTCTTCTCTCTCTCTCTCTATATATATATATGTTATACTATATATAGATATAATATATATATATAAATATATATATTATATATATATATATATAAATAATATATATATCATACTTATATATATATATATATAACTTTTGATAAGGTTCCACCCAATAAGGCTGATGAAGAAGTACTGTCAAATGTGGTAGTAGGTGGACTGGTACTTGGTGATTAAAGAGTAGTTGTGCGAATAGAAAACAGTTGTGTAACAACCAAAATGGCAGATCATCAATGGAAATAGTTATGAGTGATGATCCCAGGGATCAGAGCTGGGAGTTACTATATGTCCTCATATATATTAAGATGATTTAGACCAGTGGACTTAAATGCAAGTTCTAAGTTTGCAGGATGATACCAAATGGCCACCTCAGGTTAGGAAAACGTGAAGAGTATAAAGATTCAAAATATCTTTGATAAACTTCTTGGGTGGGCAGATGATAAGTGGCAACATGGATTTTTATACTAGAAAATTGTAAGTATCTTCACCTATCGTTTCTCAAATAAAAGTTTTTTAACGCGATTGAATGGGGATTGGCCTTTGGAGCTCTGAGACCAAGAAAAGATTAGAGTGTGGCTTAAAACTAGTAATTTGAATGTACGCTAATCGTGTTTGAAGCAAATAATAAAGTAATAAGAGGTGCTGGCATTTATAAAATCGCAATGTTGTTTACGAAGAGCAAAGAAGTAATAAAACTTTATAATAGCATGTTAGGCGAAATTAATAGAAGTATTGTGCACATAGTTTGGCCCCTTATTTCAAAGAAAGACTTAGATAGGCTTAGAGAAGGTGCAACAAGGTGATTCTGCGGTTTAGAGGGTAAGAGCCTATGAGAGAGGCTGAAGAGGTTAGGAATGTTTTCAGTAGAAAGGCGATTTCTCAGAGGGGATATGATACAAGTCTACAAAAATTTTACATCTATGATAATACGGAGACAATAAATTTTTCATAGTAGAGCACGGCAGACCAGGGGGCATAACAAGAAAATTAAGAAGAAAGCATGCCATCTGATGATAAGAAAGCATTCTTCAGTAATAGGGTTGTTAAAATTTTGGAATGGTTTGCCACAGGAGGCTGTTGAGATATTAATTGTGTATATATATATAATATATATATATATATATAATTATATATAATATATATAGATATATATATATATATATATATATATAATTTATATATATATTATATATATTATTATATATATATATATTATATATATATTATATATATATATATTTATATATATATGAAATGTAGCTTATATAAATAATATATATCTATATATATAGATATATATATATATAATTATATATATATTATATATATATATATATATATAGTATAATATATTATAATATAAGATATATATAATATATATATAGTATATAAATATATATAAAATGTACAGAGGAGAGTCGAAATAAATTAGAGTTGGAAAGGTTGGTTATAATTTTTATTTAGGATAAAGAAAAATTAAAAAGTATTTGCTATAAAGAAAAATATTTTATATGGTTATTTTTCCAGTTATTAATTTACACAAGTATTTTATTAATTTTTTAGTTTATTATATATATACTATATAATATTATATTTTATATATATTTATATATATATATATATATATATTTATATATATAAATATAGTATAATATATATATATATATATATATATATATATATTATATATATATATATATATAGTATGGTCAGATTTTTTTAATGCTAACAGTATGTAACTAGAGAACGGCAGTTACAGTAAAACAAATTATATATTTGGGATCAGCCGAAAATTCTAAGGATGGGATTTAACGTTTTTTTTTTTTATTTTTTTTTTTTTTTTTATTTTTTAAGTAAATCTTTTTTTTTTGCAACTAAAGGAATACCCTACGGAAACCGCAAATGCAGGAGTCGGGTGCTTCTCGCCTCCGTGGACGACGGGGGGACCTATTCCCCCCTCCGGATGGTCTCCGGAACCCCTCCTCTTTGGTCGTTTGGGTGGCGCGGGGTTCTCCGACCATCCCCTCCGGGGTATGAAACATCCCCCCCTCTGTCCCCGTCGGCTCGAAGCCCCCTAAAAAACTTAAAATTTTCCAAAAAAAAAACAATTATTCACCAAATATTAGGGGCGCGAGCGACGGGGGACAGAGGGCGGGACGTTTCATACCCCGGAGGGGATTGGTCGGAGTAACCCCCGCGACACCAAAGACCAAAGAGCGGGGTTTCCGGAGACCTTCCCCGGAGGGGGGATTAGTCCCCCCCGTCGTCCACCGGGAGCCGAGAACCCCGACTCCTGCCATTCTTTGCGTTACCCTAGGTATTCCTTTAGTTAAAAAAAAAAAAATTTACTTCAAAAAAAAAAAATTTACTCAAAAAAAAAAAAAACAAAAAAAAAAAAAGAAAAGTTAGAATCCCATCCTTGAATTTTCGGCTATTCCAAAATATATAATTTGTTTTAACCTGGTTGGACTGCCGTTCTTCTAGCTACCATACTGTCGTGAGCCATTAAAAAGAAATGCTGACCATCGTGTAATATATATATTATATATAGTAATTATTTATATATATATCTATTATATTTATAATATATATATATATATATAATATATATAATAATATATATATATAGTATATATATATTATATATATATAATATAATATATATATACTATATATATAATATATATATATATTATATATATAAATAAACAAAAAATTAATAAAAATTGAATTTAAAATTAATCAATTTGAAGCTGAAAAAATATAAAAAGTAAGTTCTTTTGATAGCAAATCAAATTTTAATTTTTCTTTACCTAAAATATAAAAATTATTAACAACCTTTCCAATACTAAATTATTTTGAGGACCACAGTTTACTTAAGGTCCTAAATATATATATAATATATATATAGGAGTATATATATATAATATATATATAATATTAGATAAATATAATATATTATATAATATATTATATATAATATATATATATAATATATATTATATATATATATTTATAGTTATATATATATATTAATGACTTCAGTAAAGTCCAGAACATATTTTAAACATTTTATTTACTAAATGCCGACTCGTTTCGTGTGATTAAAACTTCAGCATTTTATCAAGGCTTGGCCAATAATAATAACAATTAAAATTTTAAAATGAAAAATAGCATTAAAAAATTCATAAAGTTATCATTAATAAATATAATAAATAAAAGAAAATTATATTGCTATATTATAAAAAAAGTGGACTTACTTCCAACCTATACGTTTCAATTATTAAAAATTTTCAGTTTGTAAATTTTCAATTCAGCTTTGGAGCGTGTGCCCAAGATATATAAGGATTCTAAAGAATGGAGGTCAGGTTCTTTTTCAAAGTCTAAAATATTGAAATTTGAATCCTGTATAGGATGATTTTTCGAAGAGAATGAGAAGTGATCGCAGAATAAGGGGCATGTGCAAATTTCCAAGTTCTAAGGAGATACCTTTATGTTAGCCAATGCAATAGAAGACTGATATTAAAACCCTCTTTACGATTCATCAAAGGCACTTTACATTTATTTGTATATCACTGATAAGTATATAGGAAGAAGAAGTTTTTCTTTACCTTTGAAAACTTTTCCAATTTCATTTTCATTTTGAAAAAGCTAATCTGAAAAGTTGAACTGGGGGTAATTTGAATTTAATATTCCTTTAATTCGGCGTTCAATTTCACAACTCACTCTCCCATAAAAGTAATTTCATATACAGAATGTCTTATAGGCTACATTAATTTAGTGCAGATATTTGCTGAAATTTTAACGAAAGTTGTTTCCTAAATATGTTGTCAATATAAAACCTGGGAATCCATTCTTAGAAATAGCGTCTTCAGGAAGTCCAATTCATTCGAAAGATAAATATATGTAGAAGAGATCTTGTATGCTCTATCGAAAAGCGTTTTAAGTAAATTAATTTTATAAACATGCGGGATAAATGAATTAAATTTAGTTGTTAATCCTGTGAATGTTGGTTTCCTATAAACGCTTGTGTGAAATTTGTTGTTTTCCTTATATATTTTAATATCAAGAAATGCCCAAGGAGTCTCCTTCTTCAATATCACAGTGAAATTAATATTTTGGTGTTTTGAATTAATATATTGTAAAAACAAATCAATTTCGGGTCTGGATTTAAAAAGTAAAAAGGAGTCATCTACATATCTTCTATAGAAAACCGGTTTAAATTCCTCCGGACATTCATTAAGCCAAAAAGATTCAAAATAGCACATGAAAATGTTACTTAGAGTAGGCTCCCAAAGGACTACCCATAGCAACACCATCAACTTGCTTATAAAATTTTCCATTAAATAAAAATATTATATCCTTTGTAGCTATGTTTAATAACTCCTCAAAACTTGATCTATCCAGACCGTTAACAGTGGATGTATTGGAAATATGAGTTACGAATGATGTCCAATAATATATTATATATATAATATAGATAATAATATTAATTAATAATTATATATATATATATAATATATATATATATATATATATATAATTATAATATATTTATATATATTAATGGTCGAAATAGGGAACCGGGAACTGTAGCGATGACTGCTGGAAAATGCCACGTCGCCACTGATTATATATATATATAGATATATATATATATATATATATAATATATAATATATATATAATATATATATATATATTATATATATTTATATTATATATATAATAATATAATATATATAAATATATTAAGCGTTCCTACGACCTATAATTAAGAGAGTAATCCGTAATTTCAATAAAATGTTTTAAGCAACTTCCACCTTAGAACTTGCTTCAGAGCTTCTTAATTTCATCCCATCTATGATAAATATTACTTTACTAAACATTATATAATTTATAATTCAAAAATCGCGAAAGTTGTTGCTCATCAAATAACTGTTTCTGATTCGATAGTTTGACGCTGACTGGATCGACCTTGGTTCTTGCGATATATATATAATATATATATAATATATATAATATATATATAATATATACATATACATATATATTATATTGATATATATTATATATAGTAGATATATATATATGATAGGTGATATAATATATATTATTATATATATAATTATATATATTATATTATAATATATTATATAATATATATATATATATATATAATATATATATATATATATATATATTATATATATAATAATATATATATATAATATATATTAATATATTAGGAATATTTATATAATTTAATATACTATATATATATATATATATATATATATAATATATAACTTATAATATATAATATATATATATATATATAATATAATATATACTATATATATATATATATATATCATAATATATATAAATAATAAAATTATATATAGTTATATATATATATATTTTTTATACAGGTACGAATTTTAAATTTTCCAAATATTTTAATAAAAAAAAAATATATCTTCCCTAGATTGCACGCTATTATATATATATATATTATATATATATATATATATATATATATATATATAGATATATATATATATTATTTATAATTATATAATATACAATATATATATATATATATATATATATAGGACAATTTATAAGGTGGTTACTCCGTTAATATTAGTTAAGTGAATTTAGGTTAAAGTCTTGGTTAGGATAGTTAGGTTAGGTTAAGTTAGGTTAGGTTGAGTAGGTTAGGTTAGTCAGAGCTTACCCCAAAATTTAAGTATTAGCCCTAAAATTATTAAAATAACGATACATTAAATATTGATTTTCGCTCCTGGGGAGTCAACCACTTAAATAGCCAGTATATAATATATATATATATTATATTATATATATATATATTATATAATAATATATTATATATAGATTATTATATATATATATATATAAGTATATTATATATATATTATATAATATGATTATATATATATAATATATATATAATATATATAAATATTATATATATATCATATATATATATAAATGATATATATATATATAAATGATATATTATATATATATATATATAAAATAATATATATAGATATATATATATTTAGTATATATATATATAATAATATATATATATTATATACTAATATTTACAGTTGTCACCACCACTTCACGGGCAGAGCTCTTATTAGGGAAGGGGTGTTTTGCAAGCTTAAAACTTCACCACTAGCGTAAATTTTACGCAGAGATTAGACCAAGACCAGGCTTATAAAGGTGAGGGAGATTGAAATTCTGACAGGAAAACCAGGAGATGGAAAGAAGAGATCCACAGAACAGATGTTCGGCAGGAAAGAAGGAGCACCGCAACGAACTAGCTTGAGTTTTACCTTACATTTCAACACCAAAACTCGTGGACAGACCACAAACCCCTCGGGTCTTTTACGAGGTCATCGGCCGTAAATGGCTATTGGGGTGTTACGCGAGTGGGGGTAAGTCCCGTCGAAACACCGCACTGGCGGTACATGTAAAAGACTGTAGAGCACACAAACATGCGCGCCGCAAAAAGATAGAGGGTCAAGTGAACACTGGAAAGTACAGAACAGTCTATAAGCCTGGTGGGCCTTTGACCGGACCTCTGGCCGAAAAAGCCGGTGGAAAGTCAGAGCCCCCACCCAGGGCGCGCAAACAGTACTCCAGACAATCGCGCGAGGAGACCCCTTATAGCGTGGAGATAACTGAGAGAGGAGGGAAGGAAAAGTGCGCGCAGGGGAAACAAAACTTC
>JABUQX010128259.1:7500-14259 GCA_015478945.1 Trachelipus rathkii
AGCAATAAATCTATTTTTAAATAAGGCAATTAAAAGCAAAAGCCTCAGTGGAAATAATAACACTCGTTGAAGAGCTTAAGAAATCGTAGAAAAACAACACTTTCTAAGGGTTTCTATGGTGTTAAATCTTTGTGGTGTAGCTACTTTTTAGATTGCTGCGATTCAGCTAATTTTTCAACATGAAAATCAGATGAATAGTAAAAATATGGTCGTTGAGGCATGGAAGAAATGCATGAAAATTTGCTCCTGACTCTTCCTGCTGACCGATGATTCACGTAAGTGGGGAAACGTGAAGCTGAAGGTTTTCATTTTTCCTTCTTTAATGGATTATTTTAAAGAAATTGTGGGGCATCAAAATCTCATACAGAAAAGAAAAGTGAGAGTGAAAAAAGAAAGTCCCATTCTTCTGACAATGTGATTATTTTAATAAGTAAAAGGCTACATACGGAATTACATCATGAGTACCAAATATATTAATTGCCTACTTTGACCAGTGAAGACAATGATAATCCCTTCAATTGGTGGAAGAACACTGGAATAGTTTTATGGAATTTGAAAAAATCTAGCCATTAAAATTACTTTCCAGCTTTCCACCGTCATCAGTCGATAAAGGGAAAGAATATTTAGACATGATGGAAATATTTAAGAATCACAAGAAAATAGGTTACCCTGAAATGAGACTGCCTAATGTTCTGTCATTTTAACCTTAGTTTAGTTTATTATCTTTAACATATAAACTTTTTAAATTTCATCTTAATTATATTTTAATATGTGAAATGGTTTGCTATAGGTATCATATTGTTTTTATTTACTTTTTGTTTTATCTACTTTGTATAACCGAGAATAATTATGAAATTTCTTGGGCGGGGTTTCGCAATTGATTATTGATGTGCTTGATTCCAAAAAATGTAATCTGATTTTTTGCATATCAACATCGCATTTGTGAGAATTTTATGATTTTTATACCTTTTTCAAGAGGGTCTAATGACAATTATTGGAATTATAATATATATATATATATATATAAATTATCATATATATATATATAATATATATAATATAGGTATAATATATATATATATATATATATATATTATATATATATATATATTGGAATTATATGAAGCGGGAGAAACATCGGGCCAATATAATGATACATGTCTTTGAGTAGATATAATGTTAACATATAATACAACTATGAATAAAGAGGAATATGGGACAACAATGAATGTAATAGAAGGAATGGTTTAGTTAATGTAAACATACCTACGATGGTAGTAGCCTTTTTCTTCGTAGACGATCTACTGGGCATAGCGTCTGGAATATCCTCATCAAGCTCAACAATAGTCGGACGGCATTGCCATATAATCATCCCACTTGCCCTGGTAACGTCCTTCCAATGAACTTTTAGATCTTGATGGAAGGCGTTCACCCTGCTTCATCCACTAACACGCCTAGGTTATCCGGATGTTTTCATAGGTGAGAATGTAGTAGTTGGCAACTTTATACTCATTCTACCTCATGAGAATGAAAATGTCCTAGAAGTTCCTGTACCAATGTTAGTGGTTCCTCGGCTTCCCTGGTTCCGTCAGAAAATTCTGTTGCTTACATCTGCAAAAAAAATCCACGCTTCTTGCCTCTGAAACTCATCATTGTTGTTAGCAAAGGCAGCCATCACATCACGGAGGTGTCCGTATTTGTGGGCCATCAAAATATCACAGCTTTTTTCTTCTCGTCACTCAGACCAGGAAACGTTGAGCAATATATAGCGGAAGCATTCACCATTCATTGTCAAGAGCTTTTACAAATGTTTTCATCAAACCATGATTTTAATGTGTAATGTGGAGGTAAATGCATGATGTTTTTCTCTCTGTAACAGTGGGTTCCCGTGACGAATGTTCCTGTCACCTGGCGTCAAGGTTCCCCTCGGTGGCCATTCTCTTTGGGTCCAGTGATCCTTTGGCCTCCCGGTTGTCCCAATAGCAAAGGAAGCAGGGATATTTGGGAAATCTGCCTTGCTGACCGAAGCAAACAATGTTTTAAAATTTTTGAGGTCGATCGCATAATTTACATCCATGTCCCTGAAATTGTAGCTTCCCAAACTGTCTTGATTTTTGGCATACTCCTTCATCCGTACCGAAGTACAACTACTGGAACAGAATCATACCTGGTTGCCGTTTTGTGTAAACAACACACCTTTAAATGCTCTTGAAGTGTCAAGTGGAACAGTCCCGCCACTCACTGTCATCGTATGCTGGAAGTCCCATAGCGAGTAGTAGGCCTGCAACTTCACTGAAATACACAAGGTTACCATCTGACTGGAAGAGCCTTCCGCAGCTCTTGCTCTCTGTTACGATAAAATGTTATTTGTGCCATGATCCAGTAGTCATTTTTCATGCAACCTCGAAGCTACAGCTCAGGACAACTTCGGCAAATACAATCTCATACAAGATCGTTCAGTTTCACCCTGGGTGAGCAATGACGAACCATCCGACTGTATTTCAGATGGATGATAAGACATCATCCAGGCATTGGCATCCAAACATGTAGACATACTAAAGTTAACCACATGCTTCCCGAATATCGACCGCAGTAAACTTGTTGCTACTGTAGATATATGCGAGGTAAACGTCTATACAGCCTACGTAGTGCGCACAAGAATTTTGTCATTCCTAGGGAATATCGAAAAAAGGGGATCCATGATTGCACGCAAACGGGATGTGATACAGCAATCGCCGAGAATTAATATGGACATCAGCACCTCCGAATTACTATATTTCTGCTACAAAAGTCCATCCAAGAAAAATTTCACATTTTTCTGTTGACCAGTGTAAGTTTTCTTTATTTTTTCCTAAATGGATGACCCGAACTTTTGGAAAATACTATTTCGGCCGAATAGCGAAGTTATTATTCGGCCGAATATTCGGCTTTTCGGCCGAATACATTTTCGGTAAGTATTCGGTATTCGGCTTTTTCACTTTTCGGCACATACCAATACTATTAATATATATATATATATATTAGTAATATTATATATAATATTATATATATATATATAATATATATAATATAATATATATTATATATATATATATATATATATATATATTATATTATATAATATATATAATATATATATATTATATTATATATATATATATATATATATATAAATATTATAATATATATATTATATATATATATAATATATAATATATATATATTAATATATAATATTATATATATATTATATATATATATATATATATATATATATATGAAACAGTGTGTACAACTAAATGGCAAATAAGTCACATGAGAAATAGGAAGAGTGGTGTCCCACAAGATTCAATGCTGGGCCACTATTGCTCCTCACCTCATATACATAAATGATTTAGACAAGGGACTTAAAATGCAAGGTTTCTAAGTTTGCAGATGATACCAAAGTGGCTACCGTCAGTTATGAATAGTGGAACGTGTATACGATTCCCAAAATGCGATCTAGATAAAACTGTCTGGGTGGGCGATAAGTAGGCAGATGCATTTAATAGTAAAAAAGATGTAAGGTTCTTCACCTACGTTTGCTCAATAAAAATTTTAAGTACGATTTGAGATGGGTATTGACGAGTCCTTGCGACCAAGAAAAAGATTTAGGTGTGATTATAAGCAGTAATTTGAAAGTAGTAAATCAGTGTTTGGCAAGGAATAAAGCTAATAAGATGCTAGGGATAATAAACTGGCAATGTTATTCTACAAGAGCAAAGAAGTTATATGTAAACTGTATAATAGGTTTCTAGGCCAGTATTAGAGTATCTGTGCACAAGTTTTTTGCCCCTTATTTAAAGAAGACTCAGATATACTACAGAGAGTGCAACGTAGACAAGCTAGGATGGTTTCTGGGTTAAGAGGATAACTGTTAGGATATTATTGGGAATGTATTTACGGATAATGTTTTTCTGTAGAAAGGCAATTTCTCCCGAAGGGACATGATACGAAGTTATCAGCTATGAGGAGAGGTTGAAGGAGGACCAATAAATTCTTCATAGCAGAGCACGGAATGGAAACAGGGGTCAAAGCTAAAGAATCAAGAAAGAAAGCATGCCCAACTTGATATAAAAAACGATTTATTTAGTAATAGCTACTACGGGTTGTTAACATTTTGCGAATGGTTTTGCCACAGGACGATTGTCGAGTGCGACTCGATTGCAAACATTTTAAGAAAGGATTGGATAAGGTATATGTGTTTGGGGTAATCTAATAGTATATCTTGATTAAGCCAAACTTGCGGGTTTTAGTTACAGTAGTTTATTAAAGTTAAACTGCATGTATGACTTCCGTGTGTGGTTAGCATGTACGTTAGCTATAGTTTTTTTTTCTTTTAGTTGTAGACTTTGTGTATGCTATGTGAGTTATTGACAAGCCATGGGTTGTTTTGTGGATTTGCATGAGCATGTTTTTAGACTTTGTGTATACCCATGTAAGGTTATTGACAAGCCTTAGGGTGCTTTGTGGATTTGCCAATGAAACATGTTGTTTGGTGATTTGTTCTTCTTTGGCTTGATTGGGAAATACAGTTTCGAATAGGTCCATCGTGGTTTTCTTACGTCTTTTTTTTCTAATATTCTAATATATATTCGATAGTTTCCTGCAGGATTATCGGTAGTTATTCTGCTCGATTAATTATCGAATTACTCTTCAAAAAAAAAAAACATTTAAATTTTGATTATAAGTATGATAGTTATTTGAACTATCGGCGCATCACTGTCCTGACAACTTTGCAGACAATCTTATATAGTGCACTTTGAAGAAATTGGCTGATTAGGCTTGTGTGTATTTCTGTATTTGCATTAGACCTGCTGTGTATTCTTTGCGTTGTATACGATATTGCACTGTTCGAGATAATGATTATTTTTTATTTTCTTAATATTTTTTCTGTTGGTTATTGTTGTTTTTTTTGTCTAATATCTGAATGAAAATTACTGACTGTAGTTACCAAGTTGTCTAGAGCTTTGAGGTAGATTAGTGTACTAAAGACTTAGAGAAGAGCATTTCCTTTAAGCGAATGGTATTCAGAAAATTATTTAAAGTTTTAATTGAATTTTGAAATCGTAAATTTATAAATGTTTTTTTCAATAATATTAAAAAAAAATCTAAGAAAAAAACTTTTTTCTCTCTCTCGTTTTGCGTAAAGCGGATGAAGGAACTGTGGTCAAAAACTCAAAACATGTGTTAGGTTATCGATATAATTAATATCCTATATTTTTATCACATGATTATTGATACAGTTGATCATCAATATGTTTTTTAATATTTTTAATTTTAATAATGGAATTATTAATCTTCTAGTCAAGAAAATTTAAAGATACATTCAATCTTAAATAAGTTGCATTATTTTACAAATATTTTGTTTTCATTTCTCATTTATTTCAAATATTTAAAAGGTATTATCAGTGAAAATCTTGCGATAAGAATTGCAACTAGCGCCTCACTACTAATTGACCATCATATTAGTTGTTATTATTGCATATTACTAATCTTTTTAAAAATAATCTTTCCAAATTGTAATGAAAATAATGCTAAAATTTAAAAAAAACAAAAAAGAAAACACGAATTGGGCTTTTTTTGTTTTTTTGGGGGGGTGGGTTTTTTTAATGCCCAACCCCTGGTGATCACTATGGTCATATATATCTTCTTCAGTATCTAAAGGAAATGTATTTTTGTTAATTTACAATTATAACATTTATTTCGCTAGTTTGCTTACTAGCTGTTTAATATGTTCTTTAAAGGTTAGCTTTTTATCTATTGTTCTCCCAATTATTTTGATTTGTGACTAGTTCATTCAACTTGCCCTTTTATTTTTATGTTTAAAATTTTAAACTATAGTTTTATTGCTGATAATAATGTAGGACGTTTTCTGCAGTTTAATGAAAGTTTATTTGAATCTATCCTTGTTGCTGATCCTATTTAAAGCGTCGCTGTTTTTGTGATAGTAGTGAAAACCGGGGATTTTTTATTCCCATATTAAATTGAAGATCAGACATCAGCAAATGAAAACCATGAAGAAAGTCGTGTGAATTAATAGATCATTGGTATCATAGTGGATAATAACGGACAGGATTGGATCTTTGTGGACACGCTTAGATTGTTTGACAGTGGTCCGAGCATAATTTCACCTGAGTTTTAAACATGCTGGAATCTTTCACTTATGTAATGATCTTAAACCATCTGTAGTGTGTTTCCCTTTATGCCCATCTTATTCATTTTGCTTAAGTAGTATATCATGATCTATTGTATCAAAGCTTTTATAAGATCCAATAAACTCCTTTCATTTTCTATTTAATGTTCTAATTATTTTTATATATTTTTTTCAAGTCAAAGAATTGTAAGTGTTAGTTGTTGATCTGATCTTCCTAAAACCAAATTGAAAAGTTTTAAATAAGATTATTCTTATTAAGCATAATTTTGTATTCCGATATTAATACTAGCTTTTCAAATTTTTGCTTTATTGTATGTGTAATGTGATCATCTTGGTGCTATATAGTTCTTAAGGTAGAGTTTTATCAACTTTTTATGAGCGGGGTGAACATAGAAACTGTTTTAAAGTTTCTGGGATATCTCGTTGTAATAAATGATAATGTTGAGAGAGATCTTTTAGAGGAGTGGTACGCCAATTATGTCCGATGATTTTTGTAAATTGGTTGGGGAGGTTGAATATCGCTTCTTATTTTTAGGTCGCAATTGCCGCTTTGACTTCTGACA
>JABUQX010128260.1:2500-27243 GCA_015478945.1 Trachelipus rathkii
GACCCAATAATATATATATATATTATATATATATATATATGTATTACATTATATATATAAAATACAAAATATATAAAATAGAATATATATATATATATATATATATATATATATATATATATATATATATATATATGCAACGCAATATGCACAATACTATGTGCACCTAAAAAAAGTACACATAGAATAACAGTAAAATATAAGGTCACGTAAAAGGTAACATGGGTCCGCACGGACCCAGCAGTGGGCGTAACTAAATATCTATTGGAGACAGAGCGACACCCATCCGTCCTCTGCAAGAGCTCACGGCCCACTGATGATATATTGGGCAATATCAAACTTCAACGCAGGAGTATCGACTTTACAGATCGATTATTGAAAAAGCGATTTTTGCTGGGTCCGAAAAGACCCATAGATACCTATTAAGGGTTAACCCTTAAACGGAAGGTGGCCATTTCGATTCACCAAAGTTTCTGGGTTTTTGCGGACCCACCCATACTAGAACCGGATGGTAATCAATAGAAAATTAATTTGTTTGTTAATATTAATTATTAAATTTTATTTTTCCATCCATCTACAGTAAATTTAAATTGTTTTTGCTTTGAAAATGGAATTAGAATAATTTTTTTTGATCAGAACAAAAAAAAAGGTGTTTCAATTTACCATGCTCTAAAAAAAAATTTGCCAAAAATATTCTATAGCTAATATAAACTTTATTTCTTTTGCATTTGTTAGATTAATCCTTTCCCAAAATACATTCTAGCCTACAATACGATAGGCCCAGCAATTCACATCGAAATCTGAAAAAAGAAATTGGAGCAGTGTTTGCAGGTTTTTCTTCTGACGCTAAAAGGTAATGTGGGTCCTTACGGACCCACATTAGTAAAATAAGGGACGGGCCAGAGAAATAAAATAAGATAAGCCCACAATTAACCCATACCTAACACAATTACCTGACGTGGGCCTTAAAAAGAGGAAGATTAATAGATTATATAAGGAAAAAGACAGGGAATTCCACAGAACAGATGTGGCTGGAAAGAAAGAGGTACCACAGAGAGCCTTGAGTTCACAGTACTCACACAGAATTTGTGCGACAGCAAAGGACCTCTAGTACTACGAGGAAAAATGCAGGGAATTCTACAGAACAGATGTGGCTGGAAAGAAAGTGGTACCACAAAGAGAGAGCCATGAGTTCACAGTACTCGTACTCACACAGAATTCATGCGACAGCAAAGCACATTTATTACGACGAGGGAAAAGGCTTGGAATTCTACAAAACAGATGTGGCTGGAAAGAAAGAGGCACCACAGAGAGAGCCTTGAGTTCACAGTACTCACACAGAATTCATGCGACAGAAAAGCACCTCTAGTACTACAAAGCCTACTGTACTACTGAGGGGGGCCTTAAAGAGAGGAAGATATAAGGAAAAATGCAGGGAATTCCACAGAACAGATGTGGCTGGAAAGAAAGATGTACCACAAAGAGAGAGCCTTGAATTCACAGTACTCACACAGAATTCACGCGACAGCAAAGCATCTCTAGTACTATGAGGGTGACGCAGTGGTTTAGGAATGCGAGAGGTCAACTCTCAAGCAGCTGTCGTTATAATACCTATAGTAGAGAGATAGAGTGTCAATGTTACGTCGAAGAGAAAGAGGGTCAAGGGAGTTTGAAAGTAAAGGACAGTTTATTTGTCTCTTAGATTTAGACTCAACCTTATCCAAAAGAAGGTTAGAACCGGAGCCACCCCAAATATGAGAACAGTGCTCCATACAAGGGAGGATCAGACCCTTATATATTCTTCATACTCTCCTATGTCTTGAATTTTCATCTTTCTACGTCATTTTCAAGGTTATGGGCCAGTACGCCCCTAAAATGGGAGCCCTAGGCGGATGGTAATCTTCTTCTACGAATAGGTTACCTAATCAGCAGACGTGGTGTCAAGTTTGAAATGGATACCTCAACTAGAACACCCCTAAATTTATTGGAGAAGAAAAGTGTGGGTTATAAGACTTATTCCTAACCCATCTAAAACTCAAAAATGGGTCAAAATTGGTCTCACCGATATTAGAAACCTATAACTTGACGGATCAAGCATAAAAATCTAACGATTTTTAGAGAAAATCCAAGTCATGTCGGCATTTGACTTGGATTCTCAGTTCCAAACGCCTCACCGACCTCAGAAAAAGGCTTCCCCGACCTCAGGAACCCCTAATTGGAAGCCTCAAGAGTCAAAATCTAACGACCTTAGGAAATTTTAAGATGTCGGCCATTGACTTCGTTTGTCCGGTCATCAGACAACATCGCAAGAAAGTTTTGAATAATATAAAAAAAACTCATCCAAGCTTAGGAGGGTCAACGGAGTTTGGAAGAAAAGGACAGTTTATTAGTCTCTTAGCTTTTGAACTCAACCATATATCAAAAGAAGGAAGAACGGGAACCACCCCAAATATGAGAACCGTACTACATACAAGGGCGGATAAGAACATTATGTAACTGGAGTCAACTGAGCAGAGAAAACTCTCGCAATGCAAACAAACCTTCCCCAGCTCTCCTTATATATATATATATATATATATATATATATATAATATAATATATATATAATATATATATATATATATATAATATATATATATATTATATATATATATATATATATATTATATAATATATATATATATATTAATATATTTATATATATCTATCTATAATATATTTAAATCAAATTGGTATCTATCGTTATATTATTACTATGATAATTTTATTTCAAATATAAATATTTGGTAATAAATTTTTTTTAATTCTTGGGCGTAAAAGGAAAATCAAAAAATTAACAAAAATAACCAATAATTTATTAATATTGATTAAATATATTTTCCCTACATATTGATATACTTTGAAAATATTTCAAGTTATTTTTTCAACTACTTAACTCTGTTTCCTTTCTTTGGTCGTAGTTTCGGAACATGGAAAAAGCCCGTCCTGCGATAAAACATTGCCGCTCAAAAATGCCGGAAAATAATTATAAACGAAAGGATGTGATGGGCAAAAAAATCTTTTCCGGTTTTTGGAAATTGAAAGCCAGAAACCCCTACGGACAAAGTTTCCTCGAGAAACGCATCAAAAGATGTTATCCTAAAAATGAAAAACCGAGCAGTCTAAGACGAAGGAATAATGGATATTTTCTTTTAGATGACGGGTGGATTCGAGTATGCAAGACTTTCTTCAAAAAAACTCTCAACATAGAGGATAAAGATATCAGAGCCGTAGTTCGCGCGAACCAAAGAAAACGGTGGAAAAACGAAAATCAGCGCAGTCCATTTTGCAACGTAAACTGCGGTCTCTCGTGCGAGGGCAAAGTAGATCGAATAAGTAGACGCGAAAATTTCGAAAACTATTTGAAACTCGCGAACGCGGAAAGCAAGGAAAGATTTTTGGGACAGCTTATCAAAATATTCAAGCCGAAATATCGATACCCGGTGCCATGCAGTCGCAGAAATTTTAATAAAGCGTTTTACTTGTTTGTCAATAAAGGGAAGAATCGAATTTGCAGGGGGTTCTTCAAGAAAACTTTCAATATTACGGATAATGTTATCAACGTCGTTGCCAAAAAGAAATACTCGGAAAGAGAACTCCAGCATTCGCGAGATCTCGTAAGAAACGAACATACAACTACCGCTCGAGTCGAAAACGTGACAAATGAAAACGTTAACAAATTATGAAGCGAAAGGTTGCCCAAATGTAGTGGTAAATTCGTGGCGTTGGTTTCTCTTACCACCCAAATATTTGTTTGCATAAAACATTAATATTTTTTTATACCATTCGATATTTTTGTATAATACCGACAGCGCATATTAAATCGATTTTAAACAGCCTATTAGAATTTGAAGTTTTATTTTTGACGTAAAAAAAGCAACTGAGCCACACCCTATCCCTCGAAAAATAGGTTGATTAATTCATAACAAAAGGTTTAAAACATTATTATTTTTTAAATAATATAATCTTATGAATATTTCATAACAATTAAAAATTGCCAATTATAAATATGAAATAATTTTTTTTCCCTTTTTTTACCAATACATAGGAATCAATCTCGAGCCTCTTCTTCGTATAATCGACTAAAACTTTGAACACAGGACGCGGATTGGGAAATCTTCCAGAGCTACAAAAACCTCCTACTGAAAGATCCGGAGTCGGCTGTGAGTGGTAGTTACTATAGCGAATACGACGGCTTCAAAGTCAAAAGGTTTTTTTCGGAAAACTTGGGGAAAACGATATTCTTTCTAGATTATGACATCGACCAGTTTTCGATAAAAATGAGAGCTCGTATTTTCATCCTATTGCAACGCGAAATTATTTTTCGAATCTTCTGCGCTTTGAATTATAAGAACAGCTACGGTGATATTTTAATTCACATCTTCACGAAAGTCCACGACCCGACTCTCTCCGTAGCCGCCCGTTTGTTAACGAAAGAAAGAAAATCTAAGCCTGTCATCGAAGCCATAACCGCGGACTACCTCAGGCCTCGTAGCTACCTCAAGAATCCTCGATGGAAGGAAGCCGTAACGAAAAACAAGCTGAAGAGATTCTGCGATAAACGCTTGGACAATCTCGAAGTTACCCCGCATTTCAACGCCCGCCTGTTGAGAACTTGCAAAGATAAGGAAAACATCGGCGACTTCGCTTTAGAGGACCTCGAGAAAATGGCGAGAGAGGAAGAATACGGTTTGTCGAAAGAAATCGTCGATCAAATTTTTGGTTACAGGAGGATGTTCTGCGACGCGGTCGAAAGCATGTTGAAGTTGAAACGTTTCAGACCGGGTTGGGCGTTCCCGAACAGCCACCAACTTTAATCGGTACAGATCCGCCTAGGACGAAACCTGGCGATCGAACTTATTACTGAACTTTATATTTTTGAAAAATGGTATGGTGGTAAGAATGTTGTTTAGTGTGGGATTGAACGTATATTCTCCTTTTTGTAGGTTAAAATTAGGAAGGTTCTGTATGCATAGCATAAAACCGAATTTTGAGAAAAGGCACGTATTCAATTTAATTTATATATATTTATTTTTTGACAATTAATTTTAGGGAAAACAAAGCCACATAACTATCTGATTTATTTGTTTTATATTCAAATTAAAAAAGGCACGTTTTCAATTTACATTTGTATTTGATCTTTCCCAATTATTTTTTAGAAAAACCAAAAGCCAAGATATAATTATATGATTATTTGTTTTAATAATTGTAATAGTAGAAAAGGTCCTTTTTTCTTGTACAACTGGCCAATTTCGATGGATGTTTCGGTACTTAAATTTTAGGGAAAACAACAAACACATAACTCATTTGATTTATAATTGTTTTTCCATAATCAAATTAAAAAAAGGCTCGTTTTCAATTTAATTTGTAATTTGATCTTCCATAATTAATTTTAGGGAAAACAAAGCCACATAACTATCTGATTTATTGTTTTATATAACAGAATTAAAAACCAGAAAAGGGCTCGTTTTAAAATTTAATTTATATTTGTTTTTTCCACCTATTAATTTTAGGGGGAAGGATGGTGTATTTATAACGAGAAGGATGGTGTGTGAAACATAAGTCCGAGCGTGATCAAGAAGTGGTTAGAATCGATATGATACGTATAGAGAATCCGTATGCGCTCGAGGTTTGATTCAAGATAAACGATTTTTGGAGAAAACTTTATTGGAATTAGTGACGTAATTGACCGATAGTGACAAATTAGGTGGAAACGTAATGCCACCCTGTTGGTTTACTGCCAATGTTCCGACCGCAGCAAGAGGTATGGGAAGATTTTAAAGAATATTTCGCGAGTGATTTCAAATACAAATCAACAACAAGAAATCACGTACAGTAAATCTTTTTAGACGCTCTAGATGAAATTCAAGATTTCGTGTACAATTGTGGTGGTGCGATATATCTAAAATACGGCTTACCCTAATCGCGAAAAACGGTGAAAAGTCGTATAACGTAGTTAGACGGGAGAAAAACTATAATACCTCTAAATTGAAGGAAGAAGTAGAAACTTTAGTCGCCCAATTAAACGAAAAACAGAAAATAATTTATGATGCGGTGATTGACGGTGCTGGGATTCAACAATACAACGGTTTTCCTCACGGAATTAATTTTGAAAACCTTTAGATCCCAGGGGAGATAGCTTTAGCTGTAGCTTCTTCCGGAATCGCCGCGGCTCCTGCTTCAGCTCAGATTGTATTAAAGAATAGTTCAGCTTCGACTTTGCAGAAGTAGTCTTACTTGCAAAACATTTTTTTTTTAATTATACTTTGGTTGCAGCTCCGGCTCCGGCTCTGGCTGCGGGCTCCGGCTCCGGCTCCGGCTCCCGGCTCCGGCTCCGGCTCCATTTTCAAAAAATTGCTCAGCCCCAACTTTGTAAAAATATTTTCATGTAATAGCAGGATATTCATCTTTCGTTAAAGTTTCTATATTTTATTTAATTTTTAATTATTATTATTATTATTATTATTATTATTATTATTACTTTACTATCATTATTTTTTTAATACTTAACAAATTTACATTCTAACAGTTAAGGGTAGCCAGAAAAGAGAACGTTATAGAGGCGCAGCCAAGTGGCCAAGGTATACACTGACGAAATACCTTCACCAGTTTTCCAGTGTTATTCCTCATTCAAGGTCCCTTCCCGAAAACAGTTGATGGAAGAAAGAAGTTTCAGCTACCTCGCTTATACCCCCGATGCATTAACGTCATCTGCGAATAAAGCGAATGTAGGAAGATACCGTGAAAAAACTTTTCATTCTTCTGACTCTGGTGAGTAATAAGAATAAAATATTCATCTAACATCCTTCTAATACTTAATAAATTTATATTCAAACAGGTATGGGAATCCCATTACCACGACGATCACCAACTCCACCAAGAGATGTTGAAATTTTAAAGGATTTCCCTTTAGAATATTCAAACCCAGCGATATTGATGCAAAGTAAGAAATAAACTATTATCTTTATCTATGTATACTTTTATTATCTCTACCTATATACTCTTATTATTATTGTTTTTATTTTAGGCGCTGCGCAAATTTCCAGAGAGGAAGGCCTTTTGGCGAATTCTGCCAATTTAACCGAAAAAATGAAGTCGTCCTTCATAGCAGCAGCTGCAGTTCGTAAAACTTATGAACAACGTAAGAAAATATATTTCATTTTTATTTTTTTAATCTTCTTTTTTTGTTCTTAGCTTCTAATATTATTTTTTTAATCTTATCTTATCTTCTAAATATTATATTCCTTTCATCTTTTTTCCAGGTGCTAAGCGCAGAAGATTGGAAGAAATAGATTATCATATTTCCGATCTCGAAGAGGAAATATTTGAGAGAACGAGGAATAATTCAAGTATCGAATTTAATGATCGTAAGTAATAAAACCTTAATATAAGCTTTTGATCTATTTTAATTTAATTTAACCAAATTGATATGCGTTTAATATTTTTAATTCTTTTTTTTACTTCCTTTACTTAATTTCCATGTACATTTGTAAAATATTTTATGTTCCGCTGTTTATTTCTTTTATTAGCTATCGATGATTCCTTCTCGGAGTATCAGCCGTCAATTGCCGAGCTGGCGGCGCACAAAGAAAATTCACCACGACCACCACAACGACTACCACCACCATCAGCATCAGCATCAGCATCAGCATCAGCATCAGCATCAGCAGGCATTGATGAATCGTCATCATCGATATCAGATCATGGAATTCTAACTAAATACACCGGCTTGGATTCTGCAGGTTCCCACGAATATCGGTGTGATAAAAACAAATTCCATGCCCTGATGAATAGAGATAAACGTTGCCTTGCCAGGAATAAAGAAGATTCCTCAACCATCGCAAATCTGAAGAACATCCTCCCAACTCCTCTTGATAAACACTATCTTGGTGAAGAAGAGCTTGATCTTAAACTGGCCGAGGTAGAAGAAGAGACGGAGGGAAAACTAAGTCAACTTATAAGTGATTTCGAGAAAAAAGCAAATAAACTCCGAACGATGATTAAGATTCAAAAAAATGATTATAACAATTACCATAAACAAATGGATTCAAAAAAGGTAGGCAAGTTCCACCCAGTACAATCGGAGATGGGATGGAGAAGAACCCTATCCTCATACACTGTTTACACGCGCTTGGGCGTTTTAGAAAATACAAGAAGATATATGGGAAAGGTCCACAAAATAGCAAAAAAACTCGATAAAGATATGGAAATAATAGTTGAACTCCTAGGAAAACGAGAACAAGAAAGCGAAGAACAAGAAGAAGAAGAAGAAAAAGAAGAAGGCCTCCAACAAATTTCATTAGACGCAGAAGAAGAAGAAGAAGAAGAAGAAGAAGAAGAACAGAAGCTTAAAAAGAATGTAAGCGAAAATGTCGAACAAAGAGAAATAGAAGAAGAAGGATCAATTCATGTACAACCAGAAATTGACGAAGAAGCCTTTGACGAAAATGAAGATCGAACAGCAGATGAAAATAACTTATCTGTTAAGGATTATCAAGAATTTTTTCATTGTGGTGTAGATAATACCGAGGTTTTGAGGAGATTATTTTTACGCCATAAAAGAGTTTTGAAGAGGAACAGAACAAAATTTGATATAACCACATTTCGTCAACAAATTCCTAAGGAAAACCCATTTAGATTAATGAATTCAGACGAATTAATAGCGTTACTTAAACAATTTAAATCAAATTGAATATCAAAGTCTTTGTGCATTTTATGTGATAATTCTTTTAAATTATAATAATATGAATATGAATGATTGAATTTTTTTTTCTTTAGATTTTCAAATGTTTGTACTAAGACCTTCGTGTTATATTAGTTCCCGATGAAACATCATTAAATCAATATTTAATAAGCCTAACGATAGTTTATGGGCAAAAAATTATGTTTGTCATGTTAAGTCATTGTGCGATTCCCTTTGAAACGTAGCTATATCAAAGTGTCGTTTCACAAGGGAATCGCAAAAAATGACTAAACGTGTTTAAAATTTATTTTTTTACGATTAAACTATAGTCAAGCCTATCAATAGCTCATATAGTTCGACCTTAAGAAAATGGCATTTGAACGCGTTCAGCCGCTTTTTCGATTCCCGTAAGGCGACACTATATTATAGTGACGTTTCGAAGGGAACCCAAAAACGACCTAAAGTGATCGCGCGACACCTTTTTAGGTATAAACTATCACTTCAACCATATATAGTGACGTTTCGAAGGGAACTGATATAAGTCGAAGGTCTAAGTATAAGTCGAAAATAAAAAAATTTTAAAGGAAAAAATTCAAAAAAAATTTAAGTCGAAATTATTTTTCGGAATTTGGACTTAGACCTATATCTCACTCTGGAATTTGCTGACATGGGCATTTATATGTTATTTAAGGAAATGTAAATCGAGTATCAGAATATTTATTTATTAAAAAACCGTTACACTCTATGAATTGAAATCGAAGACAAATTTTTATACAGATATGTATATAATTACATTTTAAATCATCTTTATTTTTACTTATCAAGTCTAACAATAGTTCGCAGCACAAAAAGCGACGTTTGAAAACGTTTGGTCATTTTCCAGGTCCCTTTCAAACGCCGCTTTTTTTATAGCGTCATTTCATAGGAAATCGCTCGCAGAAATGGCTTACGCTCGAACTATCGTCAACCTTTTAATAGCTCATATAGTAAAGTTTTATCGGGAATTAATTTACCTCAATGATCTTGGCTCTCTGAAATATAATTTGAAACGAATAATATATTTTTATCTCGAAAACAAACAAATCATTTATTTTTTTTACTATTAAAAAATAAAAATTTGTATTAATTTTTTTTGTCGCCATCTCCGGGTGCCACGTAATAACGCGCTGCTGACGTAAGCATTGAAAAAGTATAAAAGATCGATGGGGCCGTCTGAGGCATCTGTTATCAAAAGTGGCAAGTCGAGTGCGGATGCCTTTTTTAGTCCCGATCGTACCACTTCTTTGAGCTTTTTTTTCGCGCATTAACTAACGATATTCGCTTTGAAAACCACCGTCCCGCTGCTGTTTATACGACGACTTATTTTTCAAGGCAAAGTGGAATACTTCTTTCGAGCGATTTATTTATATTTTTTACCAGGTGAGGTGATTTTAATTTATCATTATCATTATAGAAATAAATTATATACATTTTTAAAGTTTAGGATAAATACTAATTCTACCTTTAAAAAAAATGTTAGATATAAAGTATAGTTTTTATAACCACCTACGTCAAATGCAGTAATATAGAAATTATTAGGATTAGTGATTTAAACTGCCCGAAAGATGGTTTATCGTTTATAGCGAATATACATTTATTTTTACTCGATGAGTAGTTCTCATCGACATTAATATCATAAGAATTACAATTTGTATTTTTTTTTCTTTTGTTTCCAGCGATATCAAGAAATTTCTTTTCTTTCGATGACGCAATATCTTTACGCTCTCATTATTAGATTATCTGAGTTGATATTAACTCGAATAAGAAAATAGTCTTTTTGCAAAGAGAGCATTATTATTTTTTGAGAGTTTTTATAAGTAACTCATCGACTAATATTCTTCATTCGTAACTCTTTTTAGATTCGTTTCGACTCTTGGATTATGGCGACGAACCACAGAAAACAAGAAGAAAGGGAACACCGCTTCTTCTTCAATGCTGCTGAAAATGTCGAGAATTTGAGTTCGCTAAAAAATATGTCGGCCAGCTACGAATCGAGGACCGAATTTCAGAAAAAAATCTTAATGAAAACCTCGGAGAAGAAATGTGAGGGAGCGAGCTTTAGTTCCGATTCGGCCACGGACGCGCATAAAAAAATTTCGAAAAATTCATCACTGAAAATAATATCCACTGAAGTCGAGAAAGGTATTCTCCCAGCGCGTTATTCTTGCAAACTACGCAACGTTCAAATAGTGTCGTTCAAAACGGAAAAAGAAACCTACTCAAGAGACGAATGGGTTAGGGACAACGTGAGTCATTCTTTAGCTGTAAAAAATTCGGAACTACGCGCATCTTCTAAAGTCATACCCGTAATTGAAGCTGAGATGACACAACCTGGAAAGTTTGGATTTGAAGATGAGTTACAGGTTTCGCTTAAACAGCGAATTTTTTACGCCGAAAGCTGGATGAAGAGGTACCTCGTTCTTTCAAAAGATCGAACACTATCGTTCTACGATATATTTATTAATCACCAGGATTTTTGCTACCGAAACGGTCAAAAATCACTTAAGCCGCCAGAATTTCTTCGAGTTCTATATTCGTTTCTGGGTCCAAATATAGCATCGTACTTGGTCGTCCAAACCCCAACAGCCAACGTATTCACCGAAAAGCGTTCTTTTAGTTTAAGTGAACCGTATCCTGGGTGTTCTAACAGCGACCAAATAAAGCAAAAAGATGATTTCAATCACCTTAAATATTTGAGATTTAGGTGTAATGTACTAAAGCTAGAGTCCGTCGGGGCTATTAAAGATGATTGTGACGGGAAAAACGTTTCTGGAGTTAGAAGATGCTTTAAAGAAAAAGAGGTGCGAATCGCCGAGGGCGCTCCTCACGACAAATCGCCATCTTCTCCAGCAAACATAGTATTTTCCGAAGAACAGGAACTGTTGATCGACATCTTGGAACTGAGGTTTGAATCTCTGCTAGAAAGGCATAAAAAATCTGCGTGTTATAGGAAAGCGAATGATTTGTATACAGTTTTATTAGAGTCGATCAAGGAAAAACGACTGAAGTATTTATTGGAAGAATTCGGCCACGCGATGTCTTGCGAAGAAGTAAAACATAAACCGCTCTGTTCGATGTTCAAAGAAACCGCTTCTCACGTTACCCGCGCGACTCACGAATGCGCTATCAAAATTATTTACAATCAGATCACTATTTTTCACTTGGATACTTGCGACAAAGATCGTTGCGGATTTCATAATTGCAAATCCCGTAGAGAAAAAAGGTCGGTTGACCTATCGACAACGACGAGGTTGGCTGTGGATTTCCTATCCTCAGACCACGGTTCCGGAAGATTAAAAACGAAAGATCTTTCTCTCAAGAGACGAGTCGGTGATGATGACGACGACGAAGTACCATCGGCTCCCAAAAAGAAGAAATTGTCGGATAAACAGGAAATGTTTATCGGAATCCTAAAATCGATGCTCTATAATCTGTTGGAAAAGCTCAGAGGCGCTGCCTGCTATAGTCTCGCGAGTAGTTTATCTTTCGTTTTTATATCGACGCTTAGGAGGAGACGAGGCGTGTATTTCATGTCAGAATTGGCGCATTCGATGTCGTGCAAAAAACGTCATAGATCGCTTTGTTCATTTTTTAAAAAAATCCCTTCTCACCCAAAACACGCGAATTCTGAATGCGCCGTCGAAATTATATATGAACAGATCGAACTTATTCACTCGAGCGTGTGCGTCACAGATCGCTGTAGATTTCCCAGTTATAACAAACTCCGTCGAGAGGATGACGCTGGACTATGAGGATGGCTACAGATTTTCCAATACAACAGCAAGAGCAAATTACGTACCAAAAGATAAATGATCGAGATGACTGCGCGGTTTTCCTACACGTCGACTTCAAAGAAAAAACTCGGAAGAATATCCCGAATCTTAAAATTGCATTTTATTTTATTTCATTTCTTAGTTTTACCTTTATCATTTTTAAAATTTACATATGAAGTTACCTGTTGGTGTAAATATAACACAATATTATTTCCATGAAAAAAAATATTTTCTTTCTATGTCTGTAAAACATATACAATTTTAATTTAAAGTTTTATTATTATTCTCATTTTAAACGACTGACGCTTGTAAAAAAAATTAATAAATAAACGAAATTTCAAAAGCAGTATTTTTTCCCTTTTAATTTATTATAAATTGTTTTAGTAACAAAAGAGCTTTACTATAAACTACAGATCGTGTGATTCCTTCGTGCGTTAAAAACCATAAGAAAATGTTCCAAATTTCTGAAACACCTATGGGACTTAGACATTGAAGGAACGACTAACAATATTTATGCAAAAAGGTTATTAAAACTTTCAATTATAATGTTTCCTTTCCTCTTCCGACCACGTTTAGTTCGTCTATTTCTATTTATTATCTATCTATCACGGTATAAATGAAGGATAAAACAAACGAGCAAAAAATAATTTACTACTATTTAATATTGACGTTAAATACGGAACGAATGAAAGTCAAAATTTCATTCCGAATGCCGAATAATATCTTTCGAATATCACCTACAACCCGTTCCCTTTGCTGAGCACCCTTTTCTATCCCCGGATCTCGGAAAGAAATTTCAATAGTCGTTCGTCGCTTATATTGTTAACGCTAAAACCATTTTTTTATAACATTAATATTTGCAAAGTAGCTAGTTGGCCAGCAGTTTTTTGAGAGAGAGGAAATGAACAACATTTTTTACCCTCGATAGAGCGTTGAGAAACCGAAAGAGAGAAAGAAATAAATAAAGAAAGAAAGGAGTGCGAGCAATCGAGGGTGGTATGGCAGAACAAACGTGTAAAATGTTTGTCATCGCTTTAGCTATCTTCGAACCCTCCTGCGTTTGCGCGAGAGAGGGATCCGAAGATATTTCCAGGCTCCACGACGGGGACGTACGATGACAGGGAGCCCGTGAGTGTTTGTCCTCATCAGCGTTCAAAACCTGTAGTTGTGTAATGTCTGTAATGCGAGTGTATCGAAGAAGGAAGAGAAAAAAGTGGTAATAGAAGTAGAAGTTGAAAGCGAATTCGAAAAAAAATGTGTAATCGCCAACCATCGGGCTCGCTCGTTCCCCGCTAAGCTAAACTAACGCTATTTCGAACGCTTCGGACAAATACTCACCCTCGGATAGAAGGGGAGGGGGCCATCTATCGGAGGACTAACTATCTAATAAAAAACGAAAATATTGCGTGGTCTTTAGGCGCGCGCCATTCGACGTCCAAAGGCACTTGTCCAGTCCAGTCTTCCGTAACGTTAGCTATAATCGTACGTCGTGATGTCAAATAAAGGGACAATCAAACGAACACAAATACTTTATTAACGGCACGAGTGAAGGATAAAAAGTAAACACAAAAATCTTTATTCGCTTGCGAGCCAAAACCAGGCTCCGAGGGTGTGGGGAGGACTTCCGAGGCGTGGGTGAAATCGAGTGACCGAGCCTGGCAAGAGCGGGGAACAGAGGTGTTCTTTTCAGGGACTCCGCGCAGTAAAGGCGAAGTGTGATAAGAGTATTAACGTGATCTGCCCTTAAACCCACCCGGCACTCGACCAGGAACCCCTCGAAAGCGAGACTCCCCTATGGTTGGTAAATACCGCCATAACTCGTGAGCCGTGGGATTGGACGCTGGAGATACGCTAAACTCGCGCATTTTGCCTTCGCTCATCGACGTTAGTAGTATGAGAGTATGAGCTCACCCGCTCTGTCGCCAGCCGAAATGAGAGTCCGAGGAGGGTTAACTTACGAGGAGTAGTGAAATCGAGTGACCGAGACCGGCAAGAGCGACGAACAGAGGTATCTTTCTCAGCGAGTCCGCCCGTTAGAGGCGAAACGCGATAGGATTAACATATTCTCCTCTAAAACCACCCGACACTCGACCAGCAACCCCTCGTAAGCGAGACCCTCCCTTTTTTTTGGTAAATTTCGCTCAAACTCATGAGCCGTGGGATGGGATGCTGGAGATACGCTAAAATCGCGCATTTTGCCTTCGTTCATCGACGTTAGTAGTAGCATGAGAGTGTGAGCTGCTCACCCGTTCTGTCCTGTCGCGAGACAAAACGATACTCCGAGGGGGGACTTCCGAGGCGTGGGTGAAATCGAGTGACCAAGACTGGCAAGAGCGGGGAACAGAGGTGTTCTTTTCAGTGACTCCGCGCAAAAAAGGCGTAGTTTGATAAGAGTATTAACGTGATCTGCCCTTAAACCTTCCGGCACTCGACCAGGAACCCCTCGTCAGCTAGACCGTCCCCGGAAAATATCGCTCAACATCGCGGGACGAGACGGGTTTCTTCGTTCGGGAGCCATATCATCCGTTCTTCGGCCTCTGCCTCCGGAAACAAAAAAAAATGCTTTGAATACTGCACTAGTAAAGGGTAAAAAATCAAACGAAAATACTTTATTAAAAGGAACAATCAAACGCACACAAATACTTTATTAACGGCACGAGTGAAGGATAAAAAAGTAAACAAAAAAATCTTTAGTCGCTAGCGAGCCACAAAACCAGGCTCCGAGGGTGTGGGGAGGACTTCCGAGGCGTGGGTGAAATCGAGTGACCGAGCCTGGTAAGAGCGGGGAACAGAGGTGTTCTTTTCAGGGACTCCGCGCAGTAAAGGCGAAGTGTGATAAGAGTATTAACGTGATCTGCCCTTAAACCCACCCGACACTCGACCAGGAACCCCTCGAAAGCGAGACTCCCCTATGGTTGGTAAATACCGCCCAAACTCGTGAGCCCTGGGATTGGACGCTGGAGATACGCTAAACTCGCGCATTTTGCCTTCGCTCATCGACGTTAGTAGTATGAGAGTATGAGCTCACCCGCTCTGTCGCCAGCCGAAACGAGAGTCCGAGGAGGGTTAGCTTACGAGGCGTAGTGAAATCGAGTGACCGAGACCGGCAAGAGCGACGAACAGAGGTATCTTTCTCAGCGAGTCCGCCCGTTAGAGGCGAAACGCGATAGGATTAACATATTCTCCTCTAAAACCACCCGACACTCGACCAGCAACCCCTCGTAAGCGAGACCCTCCCTTTTTTTTGGTAAATTTCGCTCAAACTCATGAGCCGTGGGATTGGACGCTGGAGATACGCTAAACTCGCGCATTTTGCCTTCGCTCATCGACGTTAGTAGTATGAGAGTATGAGCTCACCCGCTCTGTCGCCAGCCGAAATGAGAGTCCGAGGAGGGTTAACTTACGAGGCGTAGTGAAATCGAGTGACCGAAACCGGCAAGAGCGACGAACAGAGGTATCTTTCTCAGCGAGTCCGCCCGTTAGAGGCGAAACGCGATAGGATTAACATATTCTCCTCTAAAACCACACGACACTCGACCAGCAACCCCTCGTCAGCTAGACCATCCCCGGAAAATATCGCTCAACATCGCGGGACGAGACGGGTTTCTTCGTTCGGGAGCCATATCATCCGTTCTTCGGCCTCTGCCTCCGGAAACAAAAAAAAATGCTTTGAATACTGCACTAGTAAAGGGTAAAAAATCAAACGAAAATACTTTATTAAAAGGAACAATCAAACGCACACAAATACTTTATTAACGGCACGAGTGAAGGATAAAAAGTAAACACAAAAATCTTTATTCGCTTGCGAGCCAAAACCAGGCTCCGAGGGTGTGGGGAGGACTTCCGAGGCGTGGGTGAAATCGAGTGACCAAGCCTGGCAAGAGCGGGGAACAGAGGTGTTCTTTTCAGGGACTCCGCCCAGTAAAGACGAAGTGTGATAAGAGTATTAACGTGATCTGCCCTTAAACCACCCGGCACTCGACCAGGAACCCCTCGAAAGCGAGACTCCCCTATGGTTGGTAAATACCGCCATAACTCGTGAGCCGTGGGATTGGACGCTGGAGATACGCTAAACTCGCGCATTTTGCCTTCGCTCATCGACGTTAGTAGTATGAGAGTATGAGCTCACCCGCTCTGTCGCCAGCCGAAATGAGAGTCCGAGGAGGGTTAGCTTACGAGGCGTAGTGAAATCGAGTGACCGAAACCGGCAAGAGCGACGAACAGAGGTATCTTTCTCAGCGAGTCCGCCCGTTAGAGGCGAAACGCAATAGGATTAACATATTCTCCTCTAAAACCACCCGACACTCGACCAGCAACCCCTCGTAAGCGAGACCCTCCCTTTTTTTTGGTAAATTTCGCTCAAACTCATGAGCCGTGGGATGGGATGCTGGAGATACGCTAAAATCGCGCATTTTGCCTTCGCTCATCGACGTTAGTAGTAGCATGAGAGTGTGAGCTGCTCACCCGTTCTGTCCTGTCGCGAGACTCCGAGGAGGGTTAACTTACGAGGCGTAGTGAAATCGAGTGACCGAGCCGGCAAGAGCGACGAACAGAGGTATCTTTCTCAGCGAGTCCGCCCGTTAGAGGCGAAACGCGATAGGATTAACATATTCTCCTCTAAAACCACCCGACACTCGACCAGCAACCCCTCGTCAGCTAGACCGTCCACGGAAAATATCGCTCAACATCGCGGGACGAGACGGGTTTCTTCGTTCGGGAGCCATATCATCCGTTCTTCGGCCTCTGCCTCCGGAAACAAAAAAAAATGCCTTGAATACTGCACTAGTAAAGGGTAAAAAATCAAACGAAAATACTTTATTAAAAGGAACAATCAAACGCACACAAATACTTTATTAACGGCACGAGTGAAGGATAAAAAGTAAACACAAAAATCTTTATTCGCTTGCGAGCCAAAACCAGGCTCCGAGGGTGTGGGGAGGACTTCCGAGGCGTGGGTGAAATCGAGTGACCGAGCCTGGCAAGAGCGGGGAACAGAGGTGTTCTTTTCAGGGACTCCGCGCAGTAAAGGCGAAGTGTGATAAGAGTATTAACGTGATCTGCCCTTAAACCCACCCGGCACTCGACCAGGAACCCCTCGAAAGCGAGACTCCCCTATGGTTGGTAAATACCGCCATAACTCGTGAGCCGTGGGATTGGACGCTGGAGATACGCTAAACTCGCGCATTTTGCCTTCGCTCATCGACGTTAGTAGTATGACAGTATGAGCTCACCCGCTCTGTCGCCAGCCGAAACGAGAGTCCGAGGAGGGTTAGCTTACGAGGCGTAGTGAAATCGAGTGACCGAAACCGGCAAGAGCGACGAACAGAGGTATCTTTCTCAGCGAGTCCGCCCGTTAGAGGCGAAACGCGATAGGATTAACATATTCTCCTCTAAAACCACCCGACACTCGACCAGCAACCCCTCGTAAGCGAGACCCTCCCTTTTTTTTGGTAAATTTCGCTCAAACTCATGAGCCGTGGGATGGGATGCTGGAGATACGCTAAAATCGCGCATTTTGCCTTCGCTCATCGAAGTTAGTAGTAGCATGAGAGTGTGAGCTGCTCACCCGTTCTGTCCTGTCGCGAGACAAAACGAATATTACGTTAGTTATATGGTCCCTAATCTAAAAAAAATAAAAAAAAATCCTTAAATCTAAAAAAAACATGCCTTAAAAACTAAAAAATAAACGCCCGTGCTAAAAAGCGGCACGGAAAAAGTAAAATGGTTCGGGAACCTACTACCTATTCCCGCAGTACTGCGTTACCAAAAACTTAAAAAAAAGCAGCAGCAGCAAAAGCGAGTGAAAATTCATCATCATCATCATCATTTCCTCCGAACGGAAGAATTTATTTAAGTCACCAAAAAATTCTCGTATCGTTAATAAAAATGAAAAGAACGAACGAGAGAACCACGATATTTCTTTCCGACGGTGACTTCCAAACCCCCACCCGCCCGTTTAAACGGCTTACATACTATCTACCCATATCCCGTCCCGTCGGAAATAAATATCGTCGTTCTTTCCCTGGTTTTTCAACAGAGTAAAAGAGAAAACAAAGAAAAAAAGAGAAGCGCGCGCGCGAGTGGAGTAAGGTACTACGGCAGAACGTGCCCACCAAACTTTTTACCATTGTTTTAGCTATCTTCGTCCCCTCCTCCTGCGTTCGTGTATCGTGTGTCGCGTGTCGCGTGTTTGTCGTGTCTGTCTTTAATCGAATACAAAAAAAAATAATACGCGCCAATCGAGACGATGATCATCCGCCATTATTCGAACGAGCTCGAGAACCAACCTCGATCGATTGGTCCCGGCTCGTTTATATAAAAAAAATAAAAATAAAAGGACGGACAATGGACTCGGTCGCCCATTGAACGAACTCTGCAATGAAACGCATCCTAATGAACAAATGCATGCGCGAACGCGAAAATCTTCACCGGGATGCGTTCATGTACAGTAATGAAAAATAGACGAATAAGGCGAATGAATCGTCGTCGTCGACGACGCGATATATTTTTTTTCTAATTTCGATCGTTATTACGTTTGTCGTTTGGTTTGTCGTTTGGTTGGTTGGTTGATTGATTGGTTGGTTCGAGTGACAGAGACTCGTTTCTTTTGGAGGGAGGGATCTCAAGATATTACCGGGCTCCACGACGGGGACGTACGATGACAGGGAGCCCGTGAGCGTCTGTCGTCATCAGCGTTCGAAACCTGTGTGTTTGGGGTATAAGTAAGTGTTCGTGAGTAAACCGAATAGGTTTGAAAAATAAAATAAATTTCAGTAGAAGAGAAAGGATTTTTTAAAGGGAACCCGCCCGTATATAAATAATAAATACGCAATCGATCACGTAAATACGAGATATGTACGGGCAGATTCGAAAAAAAACCATTGTTCGAGCGAACCACTGGGCTCGCTCGCGGATCGATGTTTTTTTGGGGATAGGATAGGAGAGAGGTAAAAAAACGATCGACCCGAAGATCTAACTAACGAACTAACTCACTAAAGAGCTAGACAAACCTAACGCTATTTCGAACGCTTCGGACAAATTTTCACCCTCGGAAAGAAAAGGAAGGCATCTCTCCGAGGAATAACTGACTACCGCCGTGTAATTTTAGTTTATTTATCTAATCGCTATGATGGGGATAGGATAGGAGAGAGGTAAAAAAACGATCGACCCGAAGATCTAACTAACGAACTAACTCATTAATTATAGTAGATTTCCATAATTAAATAATTTTAAATCTAACGTTTAAGCGAAACTTTTAAAAAAAAATACTTACCCGAGTCGAAGATTTCCAAAAATCGAAAACCGTATTTCGCGACTGAAGTTATTTTTAATTCTGAAACGCGCCGCTCGGGAGAATTATAAAACACATAAACTCAACTTCACTTCCAAAATAAACTTACTCCTCTTCTTCGGAGTTCGCCTTTTTTATAGTCGACGGGCTTATTTCACTTAAATAATTTTAAAATTTAACACTTATAGAAACTTTTTCAAAAAAAGTTACTAAGGCCAAGATTTCCTAAAATCGAAAACCATATTTCGCGATTGAAGTTAATTTTAATTATCAAATGGCGGTGTTTTTTGAGACACTTACGAAACACGTCCACTTAGTTCCACTTCCAAAATAAACTTAAGTGCTAAATCTAAAAAATCTCAAAGAAAATAATTCACAAAAAATTTTTAAGTCATAACAAGCCGAGGCTTGCTCCTTACGGAGCAAGACTTGTCTTTGAGCACGTGCTACGCACGTGCATAGGGCTCGCTTCGCTCGCCCGAGGAAACCGGTCTTGAGGGCCATTTTTGGGCACTTTTGGCGATGATGACAAAATCGATGTGAAACCTCGGACGGAAAACGGGCTCTTTTTTTTTAAAAGGATATAGATTATTTTTAATTTAACATAACATTTATATTTCACTTAAGTAATTTTAAATCTTCTAACACTTAAAAGAAACCTTTTCAAAAATAGTTACCGAGGCCAAGATTTCCTAAATTCGAAAACCGTATTTCGCGATTGAAGTTAATTTTAATTAGAAAAGCGCGCCGTTTCTTGAGAGACTTACGAAACATGTCCACTCAGCTCCACTTCAAAAATAATCTGACTCTTCATCTACGGAACTCGCTTTTTTATAGTCATCGGGCTCATTTCACTTAAGTAATTTTAAATCTAACGTAACATTTATATTTCACTTAAGTAAAAATAATTTTAAATCTAACATAAATAACATTTAGGCCAAATTTTATCAAAAAATAGTTACCCGAGGCGACGACGATTTCCTAAAATCGAAAACTGCATTTCGCGATTGAAGTTAATTTAAATTCGGAAACGAGCGTTGTTTCTTGAAAGAACTGTGAAACACGTCCGTCCTCTCTGCTCCACTTCCAAAATAAACTGAATCCTCTTCTTCGGAGTGGCCTTTTTTATATAGTCAACGCGCTTATTTCACTTAAACGAATCCTAATATATCGCACTTGAGCCATTTTTGGGGCACTACTTATGCGTAAAATTTCTTTGAAGTTGAGCTTGTTTTGCCATTTAAATTTAATATTTCGGCGAAACTTTTTCAAAAATAGTTACCCGAGCCGAAGATTTCCGAAAGTCGAAAACCGTATTTCGCTATTGAAATTAACTTTAATTCGGAAACGCGCCTTGTTTCTTGAGAGAGTTATAAAAACACGTCCACTCAGCTCCACTTTCAAAATAAACTTACTTCTCTTCCTCGGCGTTCGCTTTTTTTATAGTCATCGCGCGTATCTTGTCTTGAAATATAAAAAATAGATTATTATTTTTTAAGACCATTTGTTTTTACATTTTTTGAGCAAATCTAATCTATTAAAATTTAAGCGAAACATGTTCTAAAATATTGATGATCCGACGGCTGTCGTTAGAAAGATTTTAACTCGCAAAACGACCGACTTTTGCTTTCTTGGTTAATCCCCGTTACGGAAAAACCGTAACTCAAAAGCGCGTTTTTAACACAGACGAAGAATTCTCTTCTCGCCAGAGTAGGTTTCTCTTTCAGAGTTGAAAATATCATATAGAAGATACAGGCGTAGTCGCGACGCTCCTCTTGAAGTTCAAACTTGTTCATTAGGCGCAGGGGGGAGCCTGTATTATGGCAGACGGAAACGCTCGTTGTTCTTTGAGAGAATTATAAAACACGCCCATTCAGCTCCATTTCCAAAATAAATCGACAGAAACCTTTTCAAAAAATAGTTACCCGAGACGATAATTTCCTAAAATTGAAAAATGTATTTCACTATCGAAGATAATTTTAATACAGAAACGCGCATTGTTTCTCGAGAGAGTTTTAAAACACGTCCACTCACCTCCACTTTCAAAATATACTGTCTTCTCTTCTTCGGCGTTCGCTCTTTTATAGTCATCTCGCTTATCTTAAAATATAAAAAAATGGAAGATCGTTTTTTTTATTAAACATTTGTTTTTTATATTTTTTTGATCAAATCTAATCTGGTAATATTTAACCGAAACTTAATTTAAAATATTGATTCGACTGCTAGCGCAAAAAAAATTTCGACTTGCGAAACGACCGATTTTCGCGTTCGCGGTTAATCCCCATTACCAGGAAACCGTAACTCAAAAGCGGGTTGGTTTTTAACAGAGATGAAGAATTGTTCCCTCGCCAAAGTAGGCTTCTCTTTCATAGTTGATAAATAACATAAATATATACATGTATAGTAGCGACGCTCCTTTTAAAGTTCAAGCTTGTCCATTAAGCGTTGGTAGGGGAGGCGAGCCTGCACTATGGCAGACAGATCATCACTTCTGCGGTGGTTTTGATTATTTCAATCGGTACGATTGCTCCGTTTGCGAGTTGCTTTCGGGTGACACTTTTAATATCTGTAGGAAACGATGGCGATTTTTAAGCATCTCAAAGAAAAAAAATCTAAAGTTTTTTTAAGTCGAATTGTATATTTCGAAATTTCCCTTTAGACCTTAGACTTATATAGTTTCGACCTCAGCGGCCACTATAATTCTTATTAATCGGTTTAATGATGATTTAGCATAGAAATCGACAACCATTTGAAAGCGTCAGCGACTTTTCCGATTCCGTAAGGGACACAATATTATAGTGACGTTTCGAAGGATATTGAAACAAATTATGCTATGTGATAACAAAATTTAGGCTAAAAAATATTGAACATAAATTCTTATGACTTTGTTTTAAGCGATATGTTTTGTTCGAAAAAAAAAAAGCTCGCTAGGTTTGGGTCTAAATTAAACAATATTCGCTTATGATGATAAATAAATTCTTAGACTAAGAATAATAAATTAAAATATCATTCTTATAGACTTTCTGTCCTTAACTAATTTTTTTTGATTTCTTTCGAAAAAAAGCTCCTTGAACGAAAAATTAATTTTGCAAACCATATCACCGAGAGTAAAAGATAACGGTTATTTCGTGTTTGCTTCGCGGCAAGATTCGTATATTTAACGAATAATATTAATTTGTACAATTTTATTTTATTCATTTAATTAACATTCTTAAAAAAAATGATTTAAAAAGAAAATGTTTTTATGGGAAACTAAATTAAAAAAGGATTTACATAAAAAATGTAATAATAATATTTTTCGTTAAAAGTATGCACTTTGCGAAAACACGAAATAACGTTACTTTTTAACTTCTCGGGAGATGGCTGCAAATAAAATTTTTCTTCCTCCCAAACGAATTTCATTTTTCGAGGATGTGATTTTGATTTTTCTACTACCGAAAAACGACCTAACGTTAATCGGGCCGACCCTTTTGAGGACGAATTCGGAAAACGCGCCTTCGGATTTGTTCCTTGATAGAATATAAAATTACGCCCTTCAGCCTCCATTATCAAAATAAATGGACTCACTAGTTCTTTAGAGTTGTTTTATTTATATTCCAACCTTATACTTATCACCTAACTAATTTTAATCGAAACACTTATAAGAACCTTTTTTCAAAGAGTTACCCGGAAACGACGATTTCACTAAATTGAACAGGATTGAAATTAATTTTGCTCGGAACGCTCTGTTTCTTGAATGAGGTTTTAAAAACACGTCCACTCAGCACCTCTAAATATACTACTCTCTTACTTCAGCATTCGCTTTATATAGTCTCTCGTTTGTCTTAGAAAAACTCGCTATAAGAACCGAAACAATTTTTTTGCACCTTCACCGAGAAGTACAAACACTAACCTTTATTTTCTTTCTCTCATTCTTCGCGCGATTCGTATATTACCGAAAAATACATAATTTTCTACTTTTATTTTACAATCATCCTAAAAATGATTTAATGAAGACATAACCGTATTAAAATGACACTAAATAAAAAAAGCTTAATTGGAACGTTGACCCGTTAGATAGATCTTCATCGAGAAAACTGATAATCGAGATCATAATTTTAAATTAAAAATCCCACAAAGAAAATGATCACACAAAATTTTTTAGAAAAACGTATTTTCCTCGAATTGTACCACCAGACCCTACCATCGATTATATTGTCCAATTAGCTTACTATATACCGTTCATAATCGAACGGTAATTTACGTTTAACAAAATGGTAAGTTAACGAAATGTTTTATTGAACTTTTCAAAAAATCTTAATCGAGGAAATTTCTCAATATCGCTAACCCATCGCGATTGAAGTTATATTTATTCTCGGAACATCCTTGGTCCTTAGAGGATTACAAAACAGCCACTTCCATCGCATTTCCAAATAAATTGAACTCCTATTACCTTTAGAGTTCAGTTTATTTACTAGTCAGACATTTTCTTAGCAGTTACCTAATCATTTCAATAAACTCTTAAATGAACCTTTTCACAAAAATGTTACCCTAAACCGATTCTAAAATAAAACGTATTCGGAATATAATTTTAGGAAACGCTATACGCGTTGTTTCTTGAGAGCAGTCTAAAAACTCCATCAAGTCCACTTTTAAAATATACTGAATCTCTTCCTTCGGCGATCCTTTTTCCTAATACTCCATCTCGCTTGTCTTTTTAAAAAAAACTCCGCTTTAGCGGACAAAATTTTTTTTGCACCTTCTCCCGAAAAGTTAAAAAGTAACCGTTTATCTTTATTCCGTTACTTAGCACAGATTGACTATTACCGAAAATAATATTAATTATTACTATATTTAATTCTTTTTATTAGTCCACATAAAATAATGTAAATGAAGAAGACGATCATATTATGGAGAACATAAATTAGATCTCTCTCTA
>JABUQX010128261.1:0-32500 GCA_015478945.1 Trachelipus rathkii
AATACTCATTTTCGATTAGCCTATAACGTGATTTCTCCAATATTCTCACCCCTATTGCTGCCACTACCGACGTTCGGTCGCCCCTACAACCCCCTTCTTAATGCCATCTCCATATTTCCAACCCATATAGCCGATTGTATTATATTTTTGCGGTGTATAGCTCATTTATTACTTTATTGAGACGGCGAGTTTAATATTTATTACACTATAATATTATATTAATATTATATTCTATTCAACATATATATATTCTAAATATATATATATTCATTATAATTCTCTCTCATCTCATAAATCTATACGGTCAATTAATATATATATATATATATCTCACTATATATTATATATATTACTACTTATATCTTACATATTTATATATATATTAAATCATTCATATCATTATATATATATACTATACTCTATATATCTATATTTATCTATATTTATGTTTATCTATATCTATAATATATTATTAATCTATATATATATATCTCTATATCTATTATTATATATTATATATTACATATTATTATATATCTCATTATTTAAATTCCACTAGCAGGTATTAATCGATGTAAATTATACATTTATACTGGTTGAATATATCAAGAAAGGCAGGCGTAGACTGGGAACTTCTCTGTAGTATTCGTATATGTGGTCAAGTTTGCTGCCTATATCAAGGCCACGTGTTATATAGAGTGGGAGACTCTTTTTTGGGCAGTAAGCTTCCAAGGGATTGGCAGGCAGCAAGCTCCACGCGTATCAATCCCGAGGTGTCCGCAGGCTCCGCCACCTTTGGCGCCCCTGCTCTCGACGAGCACCACTCCCTCATATATAAGGTGTTACACCCAACTGCCCGCAGCAGAATCCAAAGGGGGCAACAACGCACAGGTTAGACAATTGGAGATTTATAGGAGGTGCACTGATGCACACGTATTTACATGCTCGCCTCGTTGGTAGCACGTCTGCTCAGCAACAGCGCCACCATCACACACATCACACAACTCATTGCTCTGTGTCGAATTACACTCATGGCTCCAGCATCGAACAGAGGAGCATAGAAGGTGGCAGTTTTTTGGAACGTCACGCTCTCGATATGCACTGACTGAAGGTATCTGTTGAGTGTTAGAGGAGGCCACTATGCATAAGGCTGCACGCCTTTCAGAGAGTCGGTCACGCACCATGGATTGTTGCTAAGCCGATACAAACATTATGAGTTTTATACATATACATTGTAAGGGAAGAGAGGGAGTGGGGTGCTGAGGACAATATGAGGTGGATGTCAAGAATGATCTTAAAATTGTATTTAGGTTTTCTGGGTTTTACAAACGGCGTATGATAGAGTTAATAGGGACGCGTTATGGCCAGGTGTTAGTGCTATATGGTGTTGGTGGTAAGGTTCTGAATGGAATAAAGTATGTTCGACGATAGTGAAGCGTGTGAAAGAATAAAATGGTGTCAATGGTGATTGGGTTTAATATTAAAATAGCGGAGTAAGACAGGGTTGGGTTATGTCTTCCTTGGTTATTACAATTTGTATATGGATGCGCGCGTTATGAAAAGACATTCGATGGTGGGGATGGCCAAGGAAATGGTGTTATGAAATGGTGGGAATGGAGATGAGTGGAGGGTGCCCGTACCTATTATATGCGGAAGATTGGTTCTGTGTGGGAGATCTGAAGAGAGTTTGAGAGGCATGGTAGAGAGATTTGGGCAGGGGTGTGTAATAAGGAGGGGCTTGAAAGCTAACGTGGATAAGAGTAAGGTTTGGTTGTGAGTGAGGACACTCCTCAATGTGAAGTTATGTTAGATTGTGAGCAGCTAGAACCAAGTGGTCTGAGTTTAAATATTTAGGGTATATGTTGGATGAGAAGGGAACAGACGAATGCAGAGTGTAGTGGAAAGTTGTGAATGGGGCAGGAAGGTGGCTGGTGCAATTAAATCGTTGGTGAATGCAAAAGGACTAAAGGTCTTGAGTGTGCTATGGGTCTTAACATGAGGGTATGTTGTTACCTGTGGTTATGTATAATGGTAGCTGGAGACTATGGTCTGGAATAAGAAGTCTATCGATCTAAAGTTCAATGTGTTCAGATGGACAATCTTAAGGCGGTGTGCTAGGTGTGAGGAAGAATTGATAGGAGGAATGAAACGTTATAGAGAGTGTCGTGGTGTGAAGAAAGGGGTAAATGAGAGAATAAATAACAGTATGTTGAGTGGGCTTGGTCATGTGAAAAGGATGAGTGATAGTCTGTTGGTTAAGCGGATGTATAGTGGGAAGTGTGTTGGGAACCGACCGCTGGGAGAACCGACAGAGAAAGTGGATTGAGTCTGTAAACGAATGTCTGAAGGAGAGAGAATGTGAGTTTGGGGCAGAGGCCGAGAGTAAGGGTGCAAATGATAGGCAGAAATGGGCGGGGTTTTTGTATGGGGGCATGGTTGTGGCCCACCTGGGCCAGGGGATGCACCCTTACATTGACGATTTACCATAGTGAGGGTCCGTGGCGGTCCCATGATGCTCTAGGGTGGATTTTTTCTGACTGCGGCGAGTTCTCACTAATTAAATGGTACAGAGGGGGCCGGTCAAGGCTGGGCTTTACATTTCGACGTTTTGTCAATGTTTTCTCCAACTGCTTTTCTTTCCGATGCTCGTGAACAGCACCTTACCCCCAATCTTTGGGGCAAAAGAGGAAGGTGAAGAAAAAAGAAAGAAAGAAAGTAATACTATATATATATATATATATATATATATATATATATATATATTATATTAATAATATATATATATATATATATATATATATATATATAAATATATATATATATATATTATAATATATATATATATATATATATATATATATATATATATATTTAGGGATGGCCCGGACTATCCGGCAACTATCCGGTAATCGCCAAGTTTTTTGGCTATCCGGCATCGGCCGGATATCCATCTGTTATCCGGCCGGATAACGTAATTACTTCCCTAGTCAGGTTCTTCCTCGTTGTGGGGAAATAATTCAAAATAATTTAAATATATATATATATAATATATAATATATATATAATATATATATATATATATAATTATATCATATATATAATATATATATATATATATATATATATATATATAATCATATATATATAATATAATATATATAATATATATATAATATATATATCATATATATATATATATATATATATATATATTATATATATACTTTGTTTAGACTTTCGATGTTGGGTACCAAATGTTATAACATTATTTTATTACATATTATTAATGTTTACTGAACAATACATTTTATCTGAAATATCTGGTGGTGACACGTTTCCATAAATTAATATTCATGTATAACTGAACTTAAGCTTAGGAAAAACTTTGTATAAAGAAAAAGAATAACAAATTGGTTTCAAACTTTTATTCATACATTTAAGCCTTTCAGTTTTTGTTAATTATTACTTATTTACAAAAACTTTAATAAAAATACCGAATGGAAAAATATTAACCGATTTTTCAGGTGTTGCAGCCTAGAGGTCACACAATATGGCTAACGTGGTAAAAATTTGTGGAACTATAAATTTTGGCAATTCCACTGAAATTCCACAAATTTTTGGTAGTTCTCTAATTGCGGAATGATATAGCATTTCGCTAACTGCAATTCCGCAACATTTTTTCAATTATCGGCAATTCGCAATTCGGCAATTTTATTTTTGGCTATCCAAAATTCGGAATTGCGACTTTAATTGCGGAAGCGGCCACCTCTGAATATATAATTAATAATATATATATATATATATATATATATTATATATAATATATATATATTTTATTATATGAGTTATATAGGTATGTCTTTAACATTTAATACGTGTAATTATTAGGTAGGTATATATATATATATATATACTATATATATATATATATAATATAGGTTATATAGGGTGAGCTCAGTGGGGACCCGTATATAATAGTAGGGTATTAGGTATGTATAACATACGTATTTATTCTTATGGTGGCTCTCACGAAATTAATGTTATCGAGAGAGGGGCCGGACCAGGCATCCGCGCCCCGCCCGCCTGTATACACTATAAACCGTAACGGAATACAGTTCTAAGAAGTGTACTGGAAAATTGGTGTAAGAATGAGGTAGTTTTCGACGTTATTTAATTCATTAAGGAGGATGGGAATACGTGATGTACTTGGTGTCCGCGCACGCCGCAATACGAAACAACCGACGCACAACATGCGATGTCGAATGGGGATGATTATATTTTTTATGGCATTCTGGTTGAAATGCAAAACATAAAATATGGAGGTGTGCTCGTTCCTCTTGACATTAATTTGCATATGGTTGGTTCGTTTCCAAGCAATGTACCCATAAACAACTAGACGTCCTCAGTCAGTAGACATCATGTGCCTACAAAAGCCGAAAAGTGTCAATATGAAATAATAATAGGGTTGAGAGTACAAGTAGGTATATCCAATAGTATTTAAAGATAATTCTGATAACGAGCTAACAAAGGAATTAATTAAAATACCTAATGCATACCCTTTTAGATTAAATTGAATATGTTGCCTAATAAATACGGCCATGTGAAAGTGTACAACCAACTAACAGCTATCATATGGAGGTTATGTCATAACGTACAAATTATGCGTAATAAAGTGTAGTGAAACGTACAACTTCAGAGTGGTTTTTTTAGTCAGAGCCATACATTTGGAAACATGCAACGTGACGCAGTATACGCAGGAACGAAAAGCGATGACATGTTAGGAAGGTGTAAACATAACGCAAAAACAGGAATGCCTGCGCAGAGCTGCTGCAGAATATGGACAACGTTAATCCAACATCGACGACCGCCGCGCACATGGCATTCCAGGCAGGATTTACAGACCGTGTTCAAGTAACATGGTCGATAGTTCCAACCCGCCTCAACTAATACGGGAGGGGGTCGTGTCGCGTTCACATTTCGAATGAGCGTCGAACTGGACGTTCTGCTATACACCCAGTGAAAATCCAACGTCCTCATTACGGCAGAGGACTAGCTCTTGGCCTCTTGGGAATATCGAAGGAAACCATACGACGGAATCGTGTTGCATACAACATGTATCCATAAAGGCCATACATTGTGCATGTTTGCATCGTGGAGACCAAAAAGGGCGGCTGGGAATTCCTGGCTGTCATGGATTGCCTTCTAATGGATTGTACCGGACTTATTGGAAAATATCTTACGGACCGATGAATCTCGCTTTAAGACTTTACCAATAACGGTATGTAAAACAGGTGGAACTTCAGACAGTTGGCCATCGGAAACGAAACCCTTCGATAATAACATTCACCCTCGTAGCCATGTCCCCTCGTTAAGGTATTCTTGGTTCTCTCAGTTACTCAGTCCACGTTTGGGTATGCGTCATATCTTCAATCTAGTAGGAACTTAGAAATCGGGCCTTACTTCTGGTCGAAGGCGAAATTTGGATCTCAAGGACAGCGTTAAATCTCCATTTCCCTGGCAAGACTGTCCTTGTTGACCTCTTTGTATGTATGATATACCTTTATATGATATCAGGATATCAAGAGAATATATTACCAAACATGGTGGGCTGCCACCAAGATCTCACAATAATTGCGGAGCTATACAGGGTTGATGACCTACCTTACACAATCGAAACCTTTCTCACGGGTAAAGAGATGGGATCCTCGCAAGATTCTGGTACCATCTATCCATTGTGCACTCTGGTCGCGTTCATACTGCCGAAACTTAACATAACCTTACTTTAACTGGACTACTTTTCTGTGTAGGGGTTAATCTCAAACATTTATCTCGTGTATTGTTTTCGTTTATATTGGATCTCTGGTTTTACCTCTCTGCCCGATGATCTTTCGCCGTCGAATAACTCAAACTCTGTATTTAGTGGCATATTCAACTCTCCGTGCAATCTCCACTATGTCATTTTTGGCACTGCAATGAAAAACCGACTGGGTGCCTTCATGTGTAGAGGCTGAGGACTTTATGTTATATGGCTGTCGGTGGATGGACCCAGCGTTTCCTTCCGTACAACATTGGGTTAAGTTGTATCAATTCTGTTATTGTCCAAGGGAAAATGACCTGACGGTTCTTTCTCTCCCTTCTTGCATTGCTGTGGATAAAATTCGAAAGGTGTAAATTTGTTATGATATCTATTAACTATTTTACGTTATTTATACTATTACATTGTTATTCAGATAATTATGTATATGGCTCTGTTGACATAGCACATTGTTTTTTTTCACTTCTCAAGCGCGTTTTCCACATTCACGGTTTAAATATCCTCCATTGTTGGTACATGGTTATTTTTTAACATTGGATCGCCGTTAATGGCCGTAGCGAGGTTGGCGTGGTAACTAGAAACCTAGCCGTACTCATATAAAGAGATTGTCGATAGTGTAAGAGCGCCGCCTATTGTTTTATGTTGCATGTGGGTCATACCTATATAGGGCCCATATTTAAAAAAGGGAGGTAATCATTGGCTCCCATTCGTCTGAACATTCTCTCGCCATGTCTTGTGCGTGGTGTGTCTCATATAGATATTGCGCGTTCCGCGGCGACCAACGTAACATGATCCCCATCCACTCTCTTATTAATGAATTTCAAATACATTGAACTTATATATGACTATCATGTCTTTCATAACTTAAAACATCCCGTACGGTGATACAGCGCTGTAACATAACTCGTGAGACACCCTGTATATATAATAGGTATGGGATTATATACCTATCATTATCATTATATATATATATATTAGGGTAATATGCTATATATATATAATATACACTATATATTATATTTATGAGTTATATATAGCGGACATGTTCCTTTTATACATTTTATCTATATATAACTTATATATCATCACCCCCCTATACTTATGCTTCCGCGAGTGGATCATAATTATTTTGAATCCTTATAGGTATATTTTGCTTGGAATATTGTACAGAATAATCCTCCCCCATTAGTTTATTATCATTATATAGTATTAAATATGTTTAAGTAGGTTCGCGTATCATTTCTATACTTGGTTAATTCGATTTATTATCAATCATTACATATTAAACGCTTTCTCTTATTTTTGACTTTTTTTTTCCATCAGTAATTACGCGTATACATGAGGCCCGAGATATGTACAGAGACGATGACTCGCTGCAAGTATTAGTTTGTCATCTGAGCCTTCATTTTTTTACACTGGCGCGGAGTTGTCCGTCGCTTTTGCGTTCAGGGAGGTTTCTTCCAGACTAGATCTCACTCATCCTCCAGGCTAACCACTATTACTTCCGAGCCACCTCATTTATCCACATATCATCCATAGCATTTCATGGTTAGATTTATGAAGTGATTATAACTCGCCAGGCTGTGGTCTATGATAATCACCTTAGCACCTCGAACTCTACACTACTGGACGCTGTCTCTAGAGTCCCTGTGATGGTGCCGGGAGAAAGACATTCCTCTCCGCTCTACTCTCACCTCTGTCATACTGTCTTGGCGTGTCGTACGAAATGATCGTATCTGAACCGCGGGCGGTGGATATGTTGGTTATTTTTCTTATTTGTATTGGGTTTGGCTAGCCTACTTAACCATCTTATTTTACTTTAGCCTAAGGTCATAAATGCTTAAATGCAGGTCCTCTTTCGGAGAAAAGGTCGATGAATCTAACGCCGTCAAACGTAAACCTCTTAATTCACTTTCGGCGAATTGGTATTGCAATCTCTAGTATGGGTACACTGGAATCGTCAGTAAGGAATAAAATGTTGAAAGGAGAAAGAGGTAGACATGACAAGGTTGATAGTGTATATACTTAGAATAAGGGGCAAATATTTTGATTTGCTCGCTGTGACTGTAAAACAATAAGATGAAAAGGATAACAAGTGTGATAAAATTATAGAATTGGTGACTGAATTGTGAAAATAATGATGTTAGCGTGCTGGTGTGAGAAGAGAATTGCATTTTAAATAAGACGGAGTAGAAGGACAGTTGTCAAATTTTGATGAGATTGCACGCATCCTGCTGGTCACTGAAGCTATGGTAGACTTCTGCCCATTGTCTGAGTCCTAGAATTCCTAATTGGTCTAAATTTAAGTTTGAAAAGGTCAAGGTATGTGTGGTTGTGACGTATGGTCATCTGAGGAAACGTTGAAGAGAGTACGATTTTTTGGGTAAAACTTGAATGATGTTTTGGATGGGGTGAGTAGGAGCTTCAGACTTGAATAGTCCTTTTGAAGGGGGACCATATTGAAGTGCGATGAGTTTAATATATATGGGTGTGATCCAAACCAAGGCTCGGTTATAACAGGTTGCGTCTTAGGGGGTGGCGGGGATAACGAAAATGACGAAAAATGGTTAGGTAAGGTGATTGTTATCTGTGAAGAAAGAGGGGTCATGTAGTAGTAAAGTATAATGGATACTTATCTTTAAATCACATAGATGTAATTCCTATACCCAGCCTATACTAAAGAGTTGGTGGAAGGTAGAGAGTGGGGTGATCGGAAGTGAGAGGCAGTTTTATGATTTATTTAAGTGTTAGGATGAGAGTGAGTATGTTTGAAGTATGTGTTGTGTTATGCCTTAACATCAGCTTCAGGGGTTAGCTTGGGGAATGGGTAGGGGCCAATTTATTCGTGTAAGTCATTTACTGCAGGTAGTTTCTATGACATATTTTTTTTTAATGTATTTAAGTTTAAGTTGTGTGTGTGTTTTGTTTGATTTGGTTATGTATATGTTGTAATGTGTATTACCAGAAAAGAGGCATGTCTACGTGTGTATAAAGTTTTTGCCCAGGATTCTTCACCAGAGCAGGTTCAGAGTATAGTTCATTGTTGCTCCGCAGGATGAGACCTTAGATTTAGTAGGGTTTTATTGGATGGTATAGATGGTTGTGGCTCCTTCTAACCCGCGGCTGGGCCCTATTAGACGTCAATCGCTAGTTAAATCGGTTGAAATGTGAACAAGTTGAATACTTCTAGAGCAAAATTCTCTGGGGGCAAATGAAGGGAAGCATATCATCTGTTAGTTTAATAGTGGCAGATGGAAGTGTGGTGGATATGTATGCCTAAAGTTAAGGAATAGTAAAGATATATGTTTAAAGCGAATTGCGTTCTAAGTGACAACTGAAGAGGTGATGTAATAAGCGGTTGTATCAATTTATACTAAGGTAAATAAAAAGAAAGGCTCAGTGGTTTGAATGTACTAAATCTAAAGCAAAACTGGGAGGGAGTGGTCAACAAGCAAAGATGCTTGGTAATTAATATAAGGAGGAAATACAAGAAATACTATCTAAATAGTGTTATGTAAAATATTACGTAGGTACTAAGAAAACAAGAGGTATATATTGAAACAGTCATTGGAAGGAAGGATGTAATGAGGACATACAAGGATAATAGGAAGCTCTTCTGGAAGGAAGCGCGAAAGGTTAAGAATTGAGATACATGGGAATAGAATTATGCTTAGATATAATTGAATTAGGGATGGTTGCTTTTTACAGTAACTGAAACTGAAATGGATGTTAGGTTATTCTGAAGGGGAGTATGTGGAAAGAACAAAACTTCGAAATATCTGCACATATAATTATAGCTAGTTTCAAATAAATGATGAAGTAGTCATTGTTAGTGAATTATGTTGCCAGGTTTCTTGATGGTATGCATTATAATATATTTATCTTACTAGAAGGTAAATAGGTTATTCTTTTGAGGATTAAGATGGTTATTATAGTTAAGTAGTAGCGCAAGGTAATATGGGTAGATGGTTGATAATGATAGTATTAGAAGACATAATTTGGTAAATTGGCACGGTATAGATGAAAAGTGTGGCCGTATAACTTAGATGTGTTAAGATTGGCTGCACGGTAGGGGTGGCTCATGCGCGCGATTGTGTTTGTATTTTCAGTGATTTTGGTTATACTTGGAAGATTGTTGATAATTTTAAATGAGCTCGATATTGTATAGGGGGATATAAGTTTCCAAGGGTTATTTTTGTGTAAGAAATTGGAGTATGCGAGTATATAATAGTGTGTACACAAATTGATACACTCATGTTTATATAGGGTAAGAATTTAAGAGAAATAATGAGGTGTATAACATGGTATAGTAATTAAAATAATAATAATTAGGTGGACAAATTTAAGTGGAGTTTTGTATAGTTTTGTCCTTCCTTGATTATGGTTGCATAAGGAGTATATATGAAAAGCCGGTGGGCATACCCGGGGTCTTGAATCTTGTGTCATAATATTTCATATTGATAATATAATATGTGGTGTCGAAAAGTGACGGTGCTGCACGATAATCGCACCTTGCCAGGTGAGACTGAATTGGTAATAAAGCAGAATATGATACAAAGGTTCGGCCGTAGTAGGAGTGGGAGTCCTAGTATTCGCGGATGTGGTAGGCACTCTAAGAATCTGTGTAGCAGTTCGAACACAAATAGGTGGAGTTCAAGGAAGGAGATAGCATGTGTGGCCAGACGACTAGAATAAATTTGTATTTAGGTTTATGTGATAATTTGCGCGATAGCTGATAATTTTGTTTATTGATTAAAGATTAAATAATGGGAAGCGTTTATAATATGTACAGCTGGTATTTGTTTAGTTGATTATATATGGTTTATGTCTTTGGTGGTTATATAAATGTATAGTCTTTCTGAATGGATAAGTAGAAATTAAAAAGTAATAATATGTATGCACGAATAGTTACTGAAGCTCCGTGGTGTAAGAATAAATGTATGATCATAAATGGTGATTATGAGGTTTATAACCATGCATTTAATAGCGAGTAAGACAGTGGTTGCTGTTATTTAATCATAAAATGTCCTCCTTGGTTATTTCAATTTGTATAATTACTTATTTATTAGGCATGGGGTTAGTAAGATGTATAATATAATTTGAGGTGGGATTACGGTCAAGGAAAATGGTGTTAGATATATACATGAGTGGAGATATAATGAGAGTATATTGTAGTAATGGGTATGAGTGTGCTCTATCCAATATTTATAATAATTTGGGGAAAAATGAGCGAGATGAGATCTGTGATATATGGGGGGTTGGCAGAATCTAAGAAGGGAACCGGTTTAGATAGGAGATTGGATGTAGAGTGAGTAGGAGTAAGAATTGTGGCAGAGACGCGAGTTGGAGCTTGTGAAAGGAGGCCGCCGCTAAAATCAGAAAGAGTAAATAACGTGGATGAAGTATTGTAGAGAATGAAGTAGAACGAAGGGGAACAGGATTAGAATATAGTACCCGCCAATTGAAACATTGCCAGAGCGATGTAAAAAGAGAAGTAAGCCGTAGACATTACTCTTGGAAGAAGATAGGAGAGAACTGAAAGAAGATACGAGGGCACGGTGGTCAAAGGACTTTTATAACTGGAATGGCCAAGACATGAGAAGGAAATAAAGAACCCGGAAATCGCATACCGTTCTGGCAGATAAGGAGGAAGAAACACTGACGCTTTCTAGATACGAAAGATGAGAGTGACGGAAAGGATGGTGAGAGGAGCGAGGTCAACTGGACGCGAAGTTAGTTTAGAAGATAGAAAGAAGAGGAAGGGACGAAGAGGAGGGAATGAATGATAATACCCTGAGGTATAGACAAGTGATCATGAGGAGGACTGAGAAGGAAGTGAAAGAGGTCAATTACACTCGTTCAGAAGCAAGTGGGAAAAGGTTCCAGGAGCGATGGAACTCAAAATATGAACTATTCAAACAGTAGAGGGATTAACTTAGTTGTTCGTAGATATATCTGTGCATATGAGAATCCAAGTATGGAAAAGAAAGAAAAATACCAACAGAATGGAGGAAAAGAAGCAGTAATCTGTCCGATACATAAGAAGGGAAGATAATGAAATATCCGCGGATTATAAGAGGAAGGGAATTTGTTCGGTGGGTGGGGGAGTAAAAGTAATATTAATGAGTAAGGCTCTTGGATAAAAAGATTGAGAATGGAGGTCGAGGAAAGAAATTGGGAAATGGCAGCACGAGCTTCCGCAGACACAGGGAGATAAAATATGAGATGCCTATAATTTTAACATGAAGAATGCTTAACAGAGGAAAATATAGGTAGGACATGAGAAAGGCATATGGCTGCTTCACATACTTGGAAAAAGCCATTCGACTAGCAATAATAGGGAGAAGACTGTATGCTATACCAAGAAAGGTCTGATTGCAGCCATCAAAGTATGTATGAAAATCCAATAAATAAGGTTAGAGGAAAGGAAGAGAGAAAGTGGTTTGAAGTGAAAACGGGAGTTAGACAAGGAAAATTGTACTGTCACCATTGCTCTTCTGCACTTTACCTCAGGACAGCTTGCCTTAAAAGGATATGATAAGGGCAGGAATTACGGGAAACCCCTTTGGTTTAATGCTGGATGATGCGGCAGTGTGATAACATCAGGAGCTCAAGCCTGCAAGAAGCTGTTAATAGATGGAATGAGGTACTGAAGTCAATTTGGCATGAGACATAAAAACAGAGAGAAAAAGGAAATAATGGTGATTGCAAGAGAGATGGAAGAGATAGTAGTGAAATAGAAGATATAAGGCTTAAGCAAGTGAAAAGATTTTAAGTATTCTGGGCGGGGTATTTGATGATCAAGGAAGACAAGATGACGAGTTGAAAGGGAGAAATGGGAGATTTTCACAGAATGTGGGGATGTTATATACCCGTTGCTAAAGGAGAAAAGGGATACCTAACAGAGGTTATATCATAATATATAAAACAATGTCTGAGAACCGATATTTGTTGTATGGAACATGATGCTGGAACTTGAATACGTACAAAAAGCAGAATACGAAGCTACGGAAATGGAGTATTAGACTCATTAGCAGGAGTTACGCTGAGAGACAAATGAGGAGCGAGCATAAGTGAAGGAGAGAACTGGGGGTGGAACCTGTTTTTGGAATGCGTGGAAGAGAAACCGTCTAAGAGGGTTGGAGATGTGAAAAGATGAGGGAAAGGGGAGAGATTGAAGAGAGATTGATGGATTGGAGGACCAGACAGGTGGAAGACCAGCAGGAAGACAGACGAAGAGATGGATGGATTCGGTTGGTGGCGGAGGCTGTGCAACGTAGAGGGCAGACGGTAGAGGAAAAGTAGACGAAGAACGACATTTTGAGATAGAATTTTGGAGAAGAATTCTGGAGGAGTGGCACTTGACAGGCATACCCTAACAGGATGGATGATATATTTTATTATTATAATATATATTATATATAATATATATATATATATATATTATATATATAATATAGTATATATATATATATTATATTATTATATATTATATTATATATATATATTATATATATATATAGTATAATATTATTATATATTATATAATTATATATATATATTATATAATATATATATATATATATATATATATATATTATATATATATATATATATATTATATATATATATATATTTCAATATATATATATATATATATATATATATATATATAATATATATATATATATAATATATTATATATCATATATATTATATATTATATATATATATATATAATCATTTATAATTTTTATATATATCTTATCTATAATATTTATATATATATATATTATATATATACTATATATATATTATTATATAATATGCTTTGCCCCACCCTGGAAAATTTTCTGCGGACGCCCATGTCACCTAGTGAAATGAAATAATTTGAAAAATAAAGATTTTGAACATCTCTTCTCTCTCTCTCCTCTCTCTCTCTCTCTCTCTCTCTCCTTTCTCTACTCTTCTCTCTCTCTCTCTCTCTCTCTCTTACCTCTCTCACTCTCTCTCGTTCCTCTGTCTTTATGTCTCTCTCTCTCTCGTCTCTCTCTTCTTCTCTCATCCCTCTTCATTTCTCTCTCCCTCCCATTCTCCTCCTGCTCTTCTCTTCCTGTCTCTCCATCCATCTCCGCTCTCCTCCCTCTATCCCTCTTCTTCTTTCCGCCTCTCTCTCTCTCCTCTCCTTCCTTCCTCCCGCTCTCTGCTCTCACGCTGTCTCCGTCTCCTCTCCTCTCCATTCTCGTCTCCTCTCTCTTCTTCATCTCCTCCTCTCTCCTCCGCTGCCTCTCCTTCTCGCTCACTCCTCTCTCCCTCTCTCTTTCCTCTCTCTCTTCTCTCTCTCTCTCTCTCTCTCTCCTCTCTCTCCTCTCTCTCATCTCTCCTCTCTCTCTCTCCCTCTCTCTTCCCTCCTCTCTCTCCTCCCTTCTCTCTCTCCTCATCCCTCGCAGTTTACATCACTGGAAGATGGTCAATTGTGTGCCGAGTTAACGACAGGCGACGCATCAGGATTACAGAAGGTGATCCGTCGGGTGATTCCTCTAGAACCATCTCTATCCGTGTCCCTCCTGTCTTCCGTCATCTCGTATCTCTCGTGCGCTCTCTCCCTCTCTCTCTCTCGGCTCTCTCTCTCTTCTCTCTCTTCTCTCTCTCTCTCGCTCTTCTCTGCTTCTTCTCTCTCTCTCTCTAATCTATCTATATCTATCTCTTTATCTATCTATTTTTCAAACTATCTAATCTATCTATCTAAATCAATGTACATTTTTTAAACTTATGGTGCAGAGGAAAATAAATGTTTACATATACTTTGCTGTCGTTAAGTTTTTGGAATAGAGGCAGTGAAGGTATTGTGCTTTATTGAATTTTAATTATATGTAAAGTAGTGATGCTACGTTTTGACCGCCCACAGCTTTTTCTCAAAAAGTATATGAGATAGAGGTTGAAATTGGAATATAAATCTATATGGTTAAGCTCGATCCGTGGTAAAATTTCACAAGTCTGTAGCGATTGTATCATAGAGGGGGTCAACCCCGAGGGGAGGACGCCGATATTGCGCTTACGCCTTTGTTGTTGATCTGCGTGGGTTGGAGTTTAGCTACGAGTGTTTGGGGCGACCGACCATTTGGCGGTCAAACGACGAGGTCCTCTGTCTTTGACCGACGACACAGACCGAGCGCGCCCGTGCGCATGCACATACACATATTACTATTACATCGAAGATTCGATTTCCGAAGGAAATCGAATCTGAGTCGAAAAAAAACGATCCCTGTAAGGGATCGTTTTTTTACGCACTCCGACTTTGGATTCCACCGAGGTTTCTTCTTCGCATCCGGTTCTGAGTGTGATATATATCTACATGGGTTAGAGTTAACGTATCGTTTTCAAACTTGGTATATGTTCTATGAAGGTGATAAACTGATCCCTTGGCGAGTTTTGGTGATCGTAGGTCACCCCTAAGGGGGTGCTGCCCCCTTAGCGCCAAGGTCAAATTCGTCCTGAAAACCATGTTAGGCTTAACGTATCGGGCTGAAATTTGGATGTGAGTTATATGATGACATAATCTCGTCGGAGACGAGATTACGTCCCTCTGCATCCTCCCCCTGGAAGGGGGGACGCTACCCACAAAAAAAAAATTAAAAAATGAATCGTAGAAGACTGAAACTTGGAGGCTGCGTTGAGGAATTTCGTAGTCTGAGATCGGAGCGGGAAGCGGATTTGGTTTTTCGTTCGGAGTCCAGGGACCCACCGGAGGGGGGTTCCGAGTTGAAAAAAAAGAAGAAGAAATGCACGAAGTAAAACAGAGGTCGAAGAAGAAGAAGAAAGAAAGGGGAAGAAAGAAAGGAAGAATGACGGAAGGAGGAAGGAGGAAGGAAGAAGAATGAAAGAAGGGGAGGAGTAGGAAGTTGAGCACTGCCTCCGGTAACTGGCTCCGGTACGATGCTTAGTTAAATCAATATTTATGTAAGAATACAATATTGGTGTCTTTATATATGTTTTATAGGATGTAGATCTCAACTAAGGGATGTTGCGACTCTCATGCAGCAAGAAGGTCATCATCATCAGGCCTCCTGGTCGGATGCAAGGGTGCGCGCGCCCGCAGGCGCGCCAGCCGTGCAATCCGCCGCGAAACGGGGCGCGTGCGCGCGCCCGCAGGCGCGCCCGCCCGGCCGCGATCCGACGCGTGGTCGCGCCCGCGGGCGCCCGCCTTCATCGACCGCTGCAGCAGGGGTCGTCGCAACAAGCTTTTCATATGTATAACATATAATTTTCATTAAAAAGAACATTAAATAAATAAATACATTCATACATATAATTTTTTTTATTTAAATATATTAACCATCTAATCAGGTGGACATAGGATTTGTATAAATTGAGCAATTTCTATATGTTTCTCGCAGAGATTCACTTCCGAAAGGATGTAAGCATAAATACAACATGCTGCACTAAACCATTTTTCTGGCATATTTCGGTTCAACAGCACATCACTCGCTCCAACCATGCAGAGAAGTAAACGTATCCTGGTTAATAGTTATTAAGGCATTTCTGTATCTGCATTATACGGGAATCCATATGTTTTCGGTGTAAAATATCGTAGATTTACACCATGAAGCTTATTTGAATTAAGTCTCGATGTATGGCTTACAACTTGTAAAGATGCATACTTTAAGTCGTTTTTCATCATCAAAAACAAGCCATTATATTTGCCAGCATGTCTGAACGTGAAACCTATTACATGTACGCATGTGTTCCAGAATAATTGGGTTTCCAATAGTTGCGTACCGTACATCAAGGCTTTTTACATTGCCAGATGCACGTGAAAGCCAATCTATTTCTATTATAACCACTCAAGCTGTCACCCTCTGACTTTCATCAAGAGCGATGTCAACAGATGACACATATTCAAGCCTTTAGCAGAGCTTCAAGGCTGTCGATATCTTGAGGAATTCTTCAACTGATAGATTAAAGGTATATTAGTTGCACCACCAATTGGAATACAGGTAATATATTGCTCTCCATTCGTTTAACGAAAAAATGTAAATGACACATCGTTTGGGGTATTACAAAGGTCCTCGTAAGAGGACGGTCTGTTAGAAGCAGAACGAGAGGCATCCGTATAAGTACAGCGAAAAATGTCTTACTGGAGAAATTCGTAATGTGATACAACCCTTATAGGTAATGAGATTCTTTCTTTAAACACATCAGAAGAAAGTAAACAAGAATCCAATGCACGAACGATATCAGTTCAAAAGGGTATATATTTTCGTTCGACAACAACAACAACAAAACAAACACCAACACAACAACAACAAACCAACAACAACAACAACACAACATAACAATGCCTGAACTAAGAATATAATGTGCTCAACACAAACTAACACACCATAACGTACGAATAAACTACTAACAATAACAAGTTCAAAGTGTAATATCGATAAAGTACTATGTTGCATGAACGTAAAAATTCATCGTTTTTATATACACTATAGAAGCAGTAAATCAGTAAATTCAAGCTACCCCTCCCCCATCCTGCCCCCTTCTGGGCAGTTGTGATCTATTGATCTAATGAGTTAACAAACCATTTATAACATAAACGCAAACTTTTCTTATTCATGTAGTGTAGGTATAATCTAGAATGGACGTTAGTAATTTATGTTTCGAGCTCCAGCTTAACTTGTCTTGTGGTCTGGTCGCTACAGGTTGCGGGAAAACCTTTCTGTTATTAAACATTTTAAAAGAGGTCGAGATTTTCGAACAAAAGCCTGTTAAAATCATATGGTGTTACAATGTTTACCAAGAAAAGTTTAAAGACTACATAGATGTAATCGAATTTCACGAAGGGTTATATGACATAAAAGCTCTTCAATGTTTACCAGGGCATAAAATTATAATCCTTGATGATTTGATGCATAAATTGAATGAGGCTATAGCCGAAACTTTCACAGTTTACTCGCATCATTTAAACATCACAGTATTTTTTATAACACAGAATATCTTTCATCAGAATAAGTACATGATGAATGTGTCTTTAAACACGCAGTATTTATTTGTTTGGACAAAGAAGGGATATGAGTCAGGTTAATGTTGTGGCTACCCCAAATGTTCCCTACTCAACGTAAAGAGTTCTTAAAAGTATATAGAGAAGTTACATCTATACCTCATGGTTATTTACTCTGTGAGCTTCATCCTAAGAACACGCATAGAATGTTACTGCGTACAAATATCTTACCCTCCGAGATTGAGACAGTATACATACCTGAATAATGAGTACTCTAGTAGCAGATTATTTACCTCTTATGAGAAAATTTAAAACCCTGAAACTTTCTGAAAAACGTAAACTGGTCTGTGAAGATAAAAAATTTATACAATGTATAGCTGAAGTATGCCTATAATCTTAGTAAAAGGAATGTTCTTTAAAAGACGAGCTCAAGAAGGTAAGTTTTCGCCGTCACAGAACATCATTAAAAAACTGGCTGCTACGTAAGAAAGCTTAAAATAAAAAGAAGCAATTACAAGAAAGGTGGTGGGGTGTTCCACCCTTTACTCTTTCACGTTATAGCTCCTTTGATACAAGTGGCTTGCTCAATGGAATGAAGAAGGTAGCGGTTTACCTCACACAACGATTATGAGAAGTTGAAATATAACACAGGAACACAACATAACACAACAAAACACAACACAACAACAACAACAACAACCCCAACAACAGCAACAACAACAGAAACAACAAACACACAACACAACACAACAGTTTCAACAGCAATCAATCAGCATTCAGCAGCAATCAGATCGGATATAATCTTATCACCCATTGATTCAACAGCAGCCTTTTAGTTTATGATCCTCAAGTTGAACAGATAAATAATTATGAGAGGGAATTATGTCAAATAAATCCAATGTTAACATTCATGAAAAAAAGAATCCTATATCAAAATGCTAATACAAAAATACTAGATTTAAAGTTTTTTTAAAATCACCCAACGGAAGATACAACTACTAACACAGATACTAAGGCTATGGTGAAAAGAAGAAGCTATTTTAGACTATACTACAAGGAAAGCTTACCAGTGCAAGCGAAGCTAGAAAACGGGTATAGCTCTATATAATATTTTAAAAAGATTTCAGATTACATGGGATGATCTCGGTCAAATCATTATTGATGGAGGAATACAATTACTTGGATCGATATTGTTTGACTTGAATATGATCCTCTCCGTGAATGGAAGAAGGCCTCCAGTGACAGGATGGAACAGGATCAAACAGGAACTTCAGACTATTAATTTCCAAGACAGTTTTAATCTGAATAAACAAATTAGCAGATTTGGATAATATTCAACGACGCCTAGACTGATGCAAGTCCTGGCAGGTACTCTTTTGCGTCGGATAGCATCAAAGTGATAAATAGAGGTACATTGGCGATCAGAACGAGTCGAATAAGAAAAAATCTATACAAAGTATCAAAATGGATTAGCATCTGATTATTATATTAACTGATTTTCTTTTTTACGAATTGTATTATTTGTAATTTAATTATGTATATATTTCTATTTACTCTTTCTGTATACATTGGTAATGTTTTTTATACTTCGTAATTTAAAATAGTTTTATTTTATTTTGTAATTAAAAAATAAAATACTTCTTATACATCTGAGGTTTTTAAATCACCTTTCAGTATAAATGAATATTTTTATTTGTTAAATGTCATTGTGAATCATGGAGGCCAAGGAAGCGGGTTCGAATAAATTTACTTTGATGTGAACCAACCAATAGTTACGGGGCTTTTCTCCAGGTTTTGCTTCAAAGTTTTCTCAATTAGTAAAAAAGAATTGAAAAAATATTTAGAAAGGTGAGGACGCTTTTAGACCCTTTCACCAAACCTATCGAAAAAAATTTACTGTACCCGGAAAACTAATAGCACCCATTTAGATAGCGTAATGGCAACTTAGACTTGACCGATATGCCTAAAACTATAAATCCTTACATGAAGGGTAATCGGATATTTCTTTTGTGATAGATGTATATTCCAGATACTTATGGTTAAGGTTTTTAAAAGATAAAAATCAAAGACTGTTGCTACAGCAGTCAGAGAAATTATAAATAGGGATAACAGATATCCCAAAATGATATGGACAGATAAGGGTACAGAATTTTTAGGTAAGAGTTTCAAGAAATAATTACTGAGTATGATATAGGGTATTACAACACATTTTCAGTTAATAAAGCCGCAATAGTTGAAAAAGTACAAAGAACTATAAAAGAAAGAATGCATAGGTATTTCACGATAATGAAATACATTTTAAAATATATAGTATATACTGCAAGACTTGGCTTACTCTTATACACCGGTCCATCATAGAAACTTAGAATATCCCTATAGAAGATGGTAAAGACAAAACCGTTTGTACCTATCAACCCAAAGGGAAAAATAAAAAGATAACACGGCTTAAGTAGGGGATTATGTGAGTATCCAGGACTGATGATGAAATTTTCAGAAAAGGGTATGAAGCTGGATGGTCGAGAGAGGTTTTTAAAGTATACTATCAGAGAATTTCCTAGAGACAGGTTAAAATTATAATATTGGAGGATTTAGACGGAGAAAAATAAAAGGGGGTTCTATACAAGAAATACAGAAAATAAACATTTGGATCCTAAGAGTCATGAGTTAAATAGAAAAAAATAGTAGATCTAAAGGGAAAAGGTAAAAATAAACAGTATCTTGTCAAATGGGTAGGTTTCCCAGTGAAGTTTAATAGTTATATAAATCGCTTAGTGAAATTAGCGAAACGTGTCAGTTTACTTTGTGACCATGGAGGGAAAGATCAATTTCTAATTTAACGCTGCCCTCATGGCTTCTATGGGATCTACATCCGGAAATAAATATCAGACTATAACACACGAGTTACTTGAACCATATAACTTTCGAATAGAAGAACTGGTAATGAAGCAGGATTAAGTGAAATACATTCTCCGATGTTGGCTATACGAGAATATACCCTGTTAACAATTTGGCGTCTTACGATATTTTAGAAAAGTTGATAATGTTAAAATATTAAAAAGTAACGCTAGTACGGCAACCCTCAAACGAGGCAAGAATACATATTTCTACGAAAATTATTCAATAAACAATGGTCTCTATAAATCGCTTACCGAAGTGTTCATAGACTTAAACAAAAAATTTGAAGCAAGTGAATTATGTAAAGATTTAGTGTTTCTTGTTAATAAACCCGTTAACGAAGATAACCGTGTTAATCACATTAAAATCTCATGAGCATGTGAACCTGAAAGATATAAGTTTATTTATTTTCCGCTCTTCAGTTTGGTTTCGTAGTTGTTGTTACTCACATATATACAAAATATCGCGAAATAATAAACCACCTCTAAAGGCTCTAATGCATTATATACCAACGATGGAAGAGTATGTCACAAAAAATGACACCGTGACTTCATTACATTTTATATGCATGCCTTCTAAGATGTTTTCAAGATCCTGGTATGGCCTATGTTTAAACAGATATTATAGACCATCAGGTACGTAGGGAATACTAAAGCTTCTTTGTTAAGAGTAGTTCTTTCCTACAGGTAAAAGAGTTATAGCTTTTCACTAATGTTCATTATTACCTTGAGTAGCCAGACTATATCACACTCTAGGACGTTGCGATTTTCTAGGTCATATATATTATATATAACCGAGATGTAGAAGGTAAGTCTAGTTACACAACAAGTAATAAACCCCATCGTAAAGACTGGAAAAAAAGCATTGTAGTAAAAGTTACACATTAGAAGAGAAGCTTTCCGTTATAAATAATAATACAAAAAATAATCGAACACTAGATAGAACGCAGTTCTATACCAGGGGTTCTAATGATGGCATATGAGGGTTATGGCTTTTTAGGGAACGCTCGGAAATGACTTTTTTCCTTGTCGTTGTTTTCAGCACTGTTACTATTTCCCTCCATATTTTGATTTAAATCAGGAGGTAATATCTTTGCTTAAAAAAGGCAGCTCGAGTATTCGGTTATAAGATACTTCTGCCAGGGCATATCTCATCGGGCTGGTATCGACTCCTCTCGTAAGCTGTAAACACGTGATTAGCACCTGATGGCTTTCTGATTGAATGTTAGATGATATGTATTAAACGAAAAATACCGACGTAATTGATGACTGGTCAAGGTGCTAAGGTCTCGTAAAATAACCTATAAGCAGGAATAGGGAACAGGACTGTATTAAATGAAGCTCAGCATTGGATTTTCTGTGTTTGGGCCCTTTAATAAAATGATGGGACTGGAATGGCGGGATATTCTGATTGCTCACTTTTAACCATTTTATTCAGGGGTCAACTCTGTTTTTTATATTTTTGTATATAAAGGACATGTATCTAAAGATACTCTCATCTTATACGTCCAGTGATTGTACCATCAAGATGCATTTCCTCCATCTCAAGTCCAGAACTTATGATATAGTAAGAGACTGGGAAATTGGCATCTCGTATCTCTGTGAACACTATTACCTAGCGAGATTCTTTATTAAGTTTCGAATGGAGTTAGGAAAGGTCCAAGACTGTTATTAAGACTTAACCTGTTTACTCAATCACAAATACAGATGTAAACCTCTCAGCACATTATTTTATCAACTCTTTTCCTTGGCATTATCAGCCTCTAACTATCTTTGTAGGGACCACTATTCGGAATAGATAGTTCTTTTATAATCTAAAGCACTAAGTTATCGCTCAAACGAAGATTGTTAGGATCCAGAAATTCACAGGAAGCCGATATAGTTCCACTAAGACAAATTTCCACTGGGTATACTGTTTTAAATAACTTTAGAGGTAATTTTTCAAATGAAACATCTGCTCAGGAGCATACAGGTTTGCAAGTTTTCCTTCTTATCACGAAAGAGTTTTATATTGAAACTTTTTATAACATATTCTCAACGATGCGCAAGTGATAGATCTTTACCATCGGTTGACAATATTACTTTTGTGATATTTCTAGTTTTTAAAAAGATAGTGGGCATGCAGGAAGCATTACAGCATACTTCCATGCTGGAGATACATTTCTTTATAAGAAAAGGATACAACTGCTAATTTATGAATTATATTATAGTGTTTTACGGGTAAAATTGGGTCGAATATATGTGCTCTTCATGAAAGACTTGTTGTTATACTTGGTGACTGATTTGGATCAACGTCTCTCTATGGCTTCCATTACCTGAGATCTATGGGGCCTTAGATATTTATGGCTTGATCATTTAATTAGGAGGTCCTTTAATAAAGGTGCGGTGCGGTGTGTTTTATTGCAATCAATACGTGCTTCAACGCACCTAATTTTAATTACTTGGATGTTAGCACTTATATTTTAGATGGTAAGCGTTAAAGTGAAAATTCATCAATCCATTAAAACATAATGGATAATAAGCAGAAAATCTCTTTGTGGAAACCTGATAAAAGCATTAATAGGACATACGGAAAAAAATCAAGTAAGAAAATTGAAAATCTACAAATCTTCTTTAATTTTACACCAAGTGGCTTTTTTACATGTGTCAAGCATTACTATATTCCTAATAGTTTACAATGGGAGGTGGTAGCATCAGAATGAGATTGTATAGGTAATTTGATAGAACACGTAAGCATTTCTGATATCTATGGACAAGTCCTTCTTTATGGTTTATTTCCCATTTTGGCTTATAGAGGGGTCGTTTACACATGCTGCAATGGTCAACCTATGACGTGTGATTATGAGGACTGATTATTGAAGATTCTTCATCCATTCCAAATGCTCAGCTGGCCTTTTTACGATTTATATATGCCAAAGACACTGATATCATGGCAAAAGCGGATAACTTACGGTACGGAGTGTTAGATTCTCCTTAGAGAATTCTTTGCACTGACAGCAGTAAATTTATTTATAGCTCCATTGATTATGAATTTACTCACTTGGCTGATCTTTATTGTTCCAGCATGTTAATAGCTATCATCATCCTCAATATCTTTATCAGAAGAGGCAACTTTAGGATGGTGAGTCCTTAAAATATGTTGCGGACAAATTAGTTTGTATCCTCTATCTCTTTCTGGTGGTTTCTGGAGCAAGGTAGCCTGGAACTCATTGAGATTGACAGAAACGTTAATATTGAATCTTGTTATTTTTATGATGAATGATGAAGAGAATATTAAAAACTGAATCGCTTCGGAAACGAAAGAAGATATTTTTAGCGGTTAATTCGCATGTAATGAACTCTTGTTCTGTGAATTGGATACCGAATCTGGTCTTATCTTCAACACTTCTCCCCGGGATGTGTTTCAAGCAATGGACATTGGATAGCTGTGTATCAAGAATAAAAATAATCGTTGTTGTTTATTTCCTTGATTCTCTGCATTTAGATTTTATGTTTAAGTAATTTGACATGTAGGTGGTAGGTATCTTTTTTTAAAAATTAGGTCTATTTCAATATTTAAGACCGGTTAATCGCTTTTCTGTACAAAGCAGGCTTTCTACTCGTCTATTATGTTGGTTATACTGTTTATTATTTCATTATACAATTTGTTTTATACTCTATTAATTCAATGTTTCTTTAATAAAATTGGTAATTATTCTTGATGCTTAAAAATTTTATATGTTAACGCATTTTATGTAAGTTTGGCTCTTTTTCAATGTTCTAATAAGGCTTTTAAAATAACAAGAACTTGTTTTCTATTTCACACGCTTTTTTTTTTTTTTTAAGGAAGAACTCTTATTTAATAACAAAGAAACGTTAGTTAATTTATTAGATTTGATTATATTTATTTACTTGCTAAAACAGTAAATTCATACATGCAAATAAAAATTCAATTTTGAAAAAAACATTCGAAACACGCGTCTGCATTTCTCGTACCTGTTTGACTACGTTTAACAATAGCGGTTCTGGAACCGTTCCAAGGAGGAGGCTTATGCCATAGTTTTATACTATAGTTCAATTTAACTGCTCTTGTGGTGCGCCCTATCTGCGTCGGATTCGAGCCGGCGGGCGCCTGGGGCGCCACACCGCCGTCGGATATGCGTACCGTCTGGGCCAGCGTCTCTTTCCGGGATGTAGTCCCCATGCGGAAGCGCGCAGCGCCAACGCGCCGGGTTTACGCGGAGCGGGAACAGGTACTCTCTGGCTGGGCGCCTGCATTGGGCAGCTGCACTCTGCATCGACCAGGATGCCATGATCGATGATCACTTTGCTTGGGCTTTGCTCTTCACTGAGAGGAGTGCTCAGTACTATATTCCATTTAACTACAACATTCCTTTAGTTGAGATTTTCTACATCTTTCATTTAAACTGTTTAAACATAATATATCAACATAGCATATAATGGTATCGTAATTAAACTAAATAACTTTTAATTACTAAGCCCTCGTCCCATGTAGTTGGCCAGAACCGGAAGCAGGGCTGTCCTCCTACTACAATCCTCTTCTTCATACTTGCTTTCCTTTCTTCTTTTTGCTTTCCTCTCTTTCGTCTGCCTCTCTTTAGATCTTCCTTTACTTGGATTTTCTTCTTTATCTTCCTCTTCATTGGCTGAATTGCATTCTGTGCATTTCTTCTTCTTTTTTTTCAAAACTCGGGACCTCCGGTCCACACAACCAGAACATCTTCTTCGAAACCATACAATCTCCTTCCGATGTCCTCTCGTTCAGACTACCGAATCCTCTTTAAACAGCCTCCAAAGTTTCAAGTCTTGCTGACGATCATTTTATAATTTAATTTAATTTTGTGGGTATTGCGTCCCCCCTTTTCCAGGGGAGCGCATTGCTAAGTAGGGACGTATTCTTTCGTCTCCCGACGGATTGCGTCATCCATATTATGTCAAAGAATCCAAGCATTTCAGTCCGATTTACGTTTAAGTCTCTTTAACATGGTTTTCAGGCGAATTTGACTTGGCGCTTTAAAGCTTTGGCGGGCTAATCCATTACACCCATTCATTTAGGGGTGACAATGGACGCGTCCTACAAGGGATGACTACGCTGAGGGATCAGTTTTATTCACCTTTAATCCTCGATTTCAGTTAGCATTATCTAATTACCAAGTGATATGAGAAACCTCGATACGATTGTAACCTCCTAACTTCATGTAGATATACTTTATATCAAAAACTCAAGCATACTTCTCCGGATGCGAAGAAGAAACCTCGCGTGGAATCCAAGGGATCCCGATCGCAAGATGCGTAAAAAAAACGAATCCTTTACAGGGATCGTTCTATATTCGACTCCAGCTTCTGCTTTTTCTTTCTTCGGCATGATCGAATTTTCTTCGTGTAATCAATTAATCATAAGATTACTGTGTTTTATGTGGGACTGCAGCCTTCCTTTTACGACGCCGCTTCTACAGTGTCTGTTTGGTCTGTCGGTCAACGCCCTTCGGTCTAGTTTGACCTCCTAATGGGTCCGGTCACTTTAAAACACCTGGTTTATTCCCTTGTGATTAGGTACACGGTTTGTTCTTTACATCCATAGGGCTATCTTAAGTGTTCTTAATGTAGCCTGGGTTTATAATGAGCGTTATGGCCTAAAACTCTACCAACGCAGATCAAGGCAACAAGGCGTACAGCCGCAATATCGGCGTCCGCGTCTCGTGTGAAACCCCCTCTATATATCCTAAGCTTGAACTCTTGGTTTCACGAGAGTTTCAGAATGCTTACCATATTATATTAGATTACTATTTATCCAAGTTTCAGACCTATCTCTTATACTTTTTGAGAAAAGTGTGGGCGGTCTAAAACGTAAGCATACTACTATTGTAACATTTTTTATTAATTAGTGTTTGTTTACCTTTTTCTAATGATAATTAAAATTATATTAATCTCGATAAAAATAATCCTGGATGAGGCATTCCTCATATGTCTAGCTTATGAGTCCATTTTGGATGCAATTTAATACATTCACTTATCATAAATTTTTGAAGGTAGGATCTTTTAGCTTTATTTATCAAAGGTACAAAGTTGGAAAATAATTGTTTTTTACTCTTCCACATAATAAAATTATTATACTCAGTATAGTGAATTCTGTTTCTTTAGAAATTTGCCATTGTTAACTAAAAGAAGTTTCTGGCGTTTATTCATATTAATAATTCATAGTATCCTAAGTAATTTATAATACATTATATTTATATTATATTAATATTCTATAATTTATATAATTATATATATTATCCAGCCTCCCTACTATTGGGGATTAATTAAAGCAGAACGTCTATAAATGTAGCTATATTTATACTATATAGGTAATATTATATATATATTTATATTAGTTGTTGGCCGAGCACCGGATTTTTGCGGCCGCAACGCTGCACCGCCAGTCACCTCCTCCCATGGAACCGCAAACCACCCATCTGTATCCATCTGCATCCGTTCGGCCCCTTCCGTTACGTCGCCCCGCTGCGAACATCGCACGCACCTTGCCCGAGAGCTTAAACCACAGCGCACTCGACACCGGCACCAAATTATTGCGCACGTTACGGCCCGCACCAGTACCAGCATTACCTATTATATCATTTGTATATATTTATAAGATTTTATATTTTATATATTAAATTATATATTATATATTATATATATATATTTATATACGGGGCATATTTGTCGATAAGATTATATAAGTATTTATTTAATATGTGTGTGTGTGTGTGTGAGGGACTTTGTTAGCGCTCCTGAAGCGGATGAGATTACTCATCTTGGGCTATATGGACGTTTAGAGTACATCTGCATTGCATCGCCACCAGATGTCACAACGGGCTGGACTTCTCATACCCTTTTTGTGGTGTGTCATCTAATATCCACATTTTGTCTTGCATTTGTACTTGCCTAGGTTCTAGCTTAATCAGGCATACATAAAATAAAATACTTTTATCTCTGAAAATCGCAAACTTCTTTAAATTTAATAAATGAGATTAAATGGGTATAAAACTGCGGGGCCTAAGAGTATTGGCGGGTCTTTCCGACGAAGCTATCCAGGGGTGTGGCTTTCCAAATAAAATTTAACCCTTATCCATCCTACTTCTTATTAACTTTTACGCGCATTGCGTCCTCTGTTGTTATCAGACGAGTTTGGTCTCCGTCTTCACGGATATTGCCGTTGCCTGTTTACTTTTTGAATATTTATCTCGGGGATCGTGGGCATTTCATTTAATCTTAATTTCCTTTTTCTTACGGGATCGCCTTACTTACTCTTAAAAATAACTAAAAAATGTTAAAACTGCAGCCACGAGTTTAGTCTCCGAGAAGCCTATAGGGGTGGCTCCACAAATTAACCCTTATCTCACCCTACTCTTATTACCATTAAAAGGCCATTGACGTCCTCCGTTGAGTAGGCAGTTGGTTTACGTAGGCATTGCCGGCTGTTTGATATACGCGCTTCTTTCCTTCAATCAACTTTCTGCAACCTTCTCGGTTTTCCAAATCTAATTTTCAAATTATGATATTATCATTCCTTTCTATAACTTTCATCCTTCTAATTCCTAACACTGAAACTTTAGGTTTTATGAGCGTGTCTGCTTCAAGCTGTTACTCTGTTGACTCTTACTTTTTTTTTCCTACAAATTTCGTACTCTGATTCCATATATGTAATTGTGTGCAATGATGTTTGTTCCCGTATCTTTGATTTGGAGTTTCTGAATATTCTACCTAATGGCTCACGCTACCTGTGATAATAATTAGAACACATTCTCTCTCTTTTTCAACATAACTCTGAATCATATTCTTGGTATATTTCCACGTCTACCACGGCATGCTTCCTCTAATTTCATAGGTAAGTTGATGAACTTGCTACGACTTTTCTTATCCCCAGAATTACCTCGAGGCAGTTTCATGCAGCTCCCTAACTCCGTCATCTCTGGATCGTCTTTGGAGATAAACCAACATATCTAGACTTTTCCCTAATTCTAATTCTTTATCCTTATTTCTGCTACCTCTTTAGTCTTTTGGGTTCCTCGCTGATCGCTGCTCATATTCTGCTGTTTTCTGTTATTCTATTTTGTTCAAGTTTCCGCAGGAAAGAACCTCGCCTACGGCGAGAAAACGTTTTTGGCCCTTACGGTCGTACCTTCTTTGTTTCCCATGGAATGACTACATGCTTCCGTGGTAGGAGTCCCTCTGAGAGGTTTAAAGTTCGAGCCTAATTCCTCAGGCAATGGATCGTGCTCCCATGATCTTTTTACCTTCGACTAAACCTAGAAACCTTGGTTTAACTCTGGCTTGTTCTCGTGCTTACTTAGCCACAGGGAACGCTGCCCATTTAGGAATTACGTGCTCATCCTTTAAATTCCAGGAACACCTTGTAACTTAAATATGTTCCCCCAAAAATCGGTGCAATCTATTCTTCTTGACGCTTGAAAAAATTTCTCAGGTCGAAATGAGAATAATGCTTACTGGCTCTCTTGTCTCACGTCTTTCTGACATCTTTTCAAAAAATGTTAACTCTTAACTTTACTCTTCCTCTTGCCCTTTTTTACTATTTTCTGTCGGCATGACTGCCGTTTAACTTTTCACTAAGCTGAACTCTTTGTCTTCAAGCCTTTGCTTCTAATTCCCCTTGACTATTCAGTGCTATTTTCTTCTTCTCCACCTCCTCCACATATTTATGCTAATTTGTAATTGTTTGAAAAGCATGTTATTTTCTGCTTTTAGAGCTTAACTCTAAGAAACTTAACGGTTCTAACGGTATCCCCCTTGTGGTTCCCAAAATTTATGCTTTCGAGCTTACTACATGCCTTCTTTAATTATTTCGCCAATGTTTTTCTACTTGGCTTTTTTTTTGCTGGAAACGTGCTAATGGACAAAAGGGAGCCAATCTCAACCCTCTAACTATCCATTCTCTCTAAGTTCTTTTTCTTTTATATAGCTTTCGACATCGTATCCTAGCCAGCGAGATTTGAAAAACATCTAATTTCTAATCTTTTCTCCTGCTCTCCAATGCGGCTGTTCGTATAACGCTTTTAACTGGCGATCTTCTTTCTGTTTTTGGTTTCTTTGGTCTCTTCCTTAGTATTTTTGGTGAATCCACCGCTCATGTTAAATCTATAAATTAGTGTGTTCTCATGTTCTGTTTTAATCTATCATTTTTATACTTTCCTTTAATGATCTATCTGTTACTTTGTCTCTTATCCACTCATGCCAATGACTCCACTTTTCATTCCAACCAATTTTAAAGATGACCCACACGACAGCAGTAGTTGATTCTAGGATGGTGGTCTTGGAGCAAAAATAACCTTTGAACCATCTCGTATCTTTTAGAAAAAAAAAACTAGAAAGAAAAGACAGTTTTTAATGCCTCAATAACTTAGCTCCTTTCACTATCTACTTTACATAATCTTCAACACAGCTGTAATATCGGAGAAACACACAATAAAAATTTTTCTTTTTTCAAATGCTCTTCATTGATGTTCCAGTTGGTTGTTAATTTTTGTAATCGATCTATTGAAATATTTGGATGTTTTTAAATATTCGTTTTGTATTTGGTCGATCCTTATCTCTCCAGGTTGTTTGTTGAAATTTTCTACATTATGTATGCAAAATGATTCGAGAACCTTTCTGTGATTAGTGTGACTGATGTATCTGATAGGTTGCATTTTGTTGATATTTATATGATGATCTGCCAATCTTCTATGTTGCGTTAAAGCTGAATTAATACTGTCATTACGTAGGTCTATTGTGTGTTGATACTTGCGTCGGACGAAATTTGAGGTTTCTCCTACATATATTTTTTTTGTAATTTGTGCACGGGATCTGATATACACAACTTTGTGAGGTATTTGAATTAAATTTGGGGGGTCGAAATGTGTTTTTATGCTAATGTTGTTGGAGGGTATTAGGGTAATGTTTTTTGGTATAAAATTCTTTATATTTTGTAGCGGCATATTTGGTACGGGTAAATATGTACTAGGTTGTTTTATAGGGGGTCCATGTTGTAGTATCTTTTTTTGGCTTTTCTATAAGCTTTTGTTGTGAAATATTCGGGATATAGCAATGATGAGAAAGTTCTGTGTATTTATTGTGTTTCATTTTGCAATAATGGTGGTGAGCATATTCGGAAAGCGCGGAGATATAAAGATGATAATACGGCTAGTTTTGTGTGTGGGAGGTGATTTCATAACCAGGAAATGTAATTAGGAGAAAACGTAGGTTTTCTATATATACTGTATTGTATCCTTAGGTTGTTATTCCAGGTAACTAGTGTATCTAAAAATGGGAGTGTTCCGTTGGACGGTTCTTCTATAGTGTATTGTACTGAAGGGTGAATACTATTGATGAGAGTAAGGACTTCTTGGGAATTGGTGTTGTGGGGTAGGGCTGCAAAAATGTCATCCACGTACCTGATCCAGATGCTACTGCGTAAAAGGGGATGGGGTAATATGTGATAGTATTCTGATAAGCTCCATATAAATATTGCTAAGGATGGGTGATAAGTGGGGGCGTGTTTTCTATTATCGTTACGTTTTTGCGATGCAGGTAAATATTGAACAGCGGTACGCTATCAAATTCGTGTGAAAAGTAACAAACTGCTTATTGATATTTGCTTTAAACGAAGCATGGGATGCCACTTTATCGTGAGAACTATGCTTTAAACGGCAACAAAGTTTTCAAAGAGGGCCGAGAAAATGTTGAAGACAACCCTCGTTGTAGAAGACCAATCTTGCCAACAAACGATGAAAAGGTAGAAGTTGTTAGAGCTGTGGCGGAGAGAGAGACCACCGGTTCAGTGTCAGAGTGATTGCAGAAGAAACGGTTTGATGTACCGCGTTCATAGAATTTAAACGAATCATTTAAAATATGCGAAAAATTTATGCAAAGCTTGTGCCTGAAAGATTCGGTCTCAAGGCGTAAAGAATGTAGTCAAAATTTGTCAAGACATTGAAAGACCTGAAAGGGAGCACAATTTTTGGAATAAAGTTATAACAGGCGATGAGTCATGGGTTTTTGAGTACGATCCTGAAACCAAACGGCAAAGTGCGTAATGGCATACAAAATTCTCCTCGTCCGAAGAAAGCATGTATGAGCAAGTCCATGGTGAAAACACTGATTATTGATTTTTTCCGACAACCGTGGTATTGTGCACAAAGAATTTGTATCTTCAGGACAGATAGTAGTTAATCACGTCTTTACAAAGATATCTTTGGAACAACTTCGAAAACGAGTTCAGCGAATCAGAACAGACATTGCAGACGACTGGGTGCTGCAACACGACATCCTCGTTCGCGCTTCCTCAGTTATAGAATTTCTGGTCGAAGAAAAAACATTCAAATATTTCCACATCCTCCTTATAGCCCAGTCTGCGCGACTTCTGCCTTTTCCTAAGTTGAAACAAGTATATTTAGATTGTCATTGGTACGGATGGAAAACATAAAAATTACTGTAATTACTATGAACCTTGAATGATCTTCAGGAAAAATAACTTCGGTACCGTTATGAAAAGTAAAGAAACGTTGGAACAGCTGCGTAACCTCCTAATGGTCATACTTCTAAATATATAACTTGTAATTTCAGGTAAGTCCAATACATAATTAAATACATCAATACACTTACTTTAGGGACATAATATATATACATATATATATATATATATATATATATATATATATACATATATATATATATATGTAAGTTATATATATATATAGATGAAATATATATATACAATAAAGAGGTAAGATATATATATATATATATATGAAA
>JABUQX010128262.1:0-7500 GCA_015478945.1 Trachelipus rathkii
AACCTTCAGCTTTGACACTAAATCAGCACATAGCTTGAAATTGTACTACTTGATTGTAAATAACTTGCACCGATACTTTTTAATTGGATTTTATTTCTTTTCAAATTTTAAAATTCAATCATTAAATATTTCACATATTTTATTTACATGAATAAGGAATTTAGTTTTGTAATTATTTTTAGAAACATCCTTCTTTGCACAAGGAGCTGTGTACTGCAATTGAAGGAGGGTCAAAGAGGGGTTGGGGCTGCTTAACAGACAGTGAGATATCCAGCAAAAAGCGTCAGACCACCATTCTCCAGTGTATGTCGAAAATATTCAAACAGAAGAGAGCCCTTGAGTTGCTTTACAAGTAAGTGTTTTATTTTAAGAACAGGTTAACTATAAGTGGTGTCACGATTAACAGGTTAAAAAACTAACAGAATACAGTCCATACAAAAATTTTCGAATTTGAAAAACCAAATTTCATTTGTCATTAATATCATTTCTCATCAAATATTTTTGCTTCTAGATTTCTGCTACATGACATTGGGCTTATTCACATTGTGGAGACTGGGTTCTTTGTCGAGTTCCTGTCCTACCTGAACTCTGATTTCCACCTCCCCTCCAGAAGAAAAGTCATGAGGGATCTTGATGTGATATGTAAAATAGGGAAGGCTGATTTAACCCAAATTATCGGTAAGGTCAGTTATGTGGCCACAAACCGCAGACAGCTGGACTGGGAACAACAGGAGTTTTCTGGGCATGACGGTTCACTGGATTAATGTGAATACTTTGAAGATACAGAAGGCTGTTCTTGCCTCAAGAAAGTTATCTGTGTCTCAGACCAGCACAGTCTTAGCCAACAATATTACGAATATTCATCAACAATTTGGCATTGGGCATAAGGTCAGTAAAAATCAATATGAAATAATAACGTAATGCTGAAAAAAAAATTATAACTCCATATTTATTAATAAGGAAACAACTAAATTAAAAAAAATTATCTTCAGGTTGTCTGCATTGCAACAGATAACGGTGCAAATTTTGTGCAACTTTTCGGGTGGACGCTCATGCAGAAACGGGTGACGAAGAGGAAGAAGAACAGGTACCGATTGCAGAGGTAGTGGTTACGCTTGAAGAGATGGAGCAAATTAGTGACACAGAGGTTCTGCAGACAAAACCTCTCCAGTTAGAAAATCTGCTTGAAGAACATGATGCTCTTAGCCTACCTAAACATCTCCGGTACATTTCCCACACATTAAACATCTTGGCTACTAGGGATATTTCAAATGCTCCTCGCTGGTCCTCTGATGCCAAGGATCCATTTAATAAGACACTTGCCGAAGCACAGGCATTGTGGAATGCCCAAAACAGGAAAACTACAACTGCTGCGAGAATCAAGGAGTTGGGAACAAAGCTTAAAACACCAAGTGTTACTCGCTGGAACTCCCTATCCGATTCTATATGAAAGACCTGCTTAAGAACCTTGATGGTCGCATGACACAAATCAACAATATTTGTATGGAGCAAAAGCCTTGCCTTCAAGTATTTAATAATATATATATATATATATATATATATATATATATATATATATATATATATATATATATATATATATATATATATATATATATAGAGAAAGAATAGTATATATATATATATATATATATATATATATATATATATATATATATATATATATATATATATATATAATATATATATATATAAATATATATATATATATATATATATATATATATATATATATATATATATATATATATATATATATATATATATATATATATATATATATATATATATATATATATATATATATATATATATATATATATATCCTGAATTTAATAACTTTAGCAAAATGACTGCAAACTTCCCATTTTAGTTTTAACCTGTGAAATAATAGTTTACTTACCCAGCTTAGGGGAATTGACGACCTCGATTCTGGTTTCCACGAAACCTAACTCCAATAAGTTTTTGCGAACTATAAACCTTGAATCCGGACTTTTTATTTCTTTATAGACACTTATGACAGTTTCACTTTTAGGGTATCACACACCAGTTTCCGTGACTTTCACTTTCCTTGACAAATGAAAAACGAGCATTTTCCTTGAGTCCGCGCGCAGCTCTTAGTTACTTGGTTTATTCAATATCAGTCCGCCATATAACTCCCCCTCCAAGATTGTGCAACAATCTTAAAAAGAAAAAAAAATATATATACCAGCGCCAACCATCTACCTTACTCCATCCTTCCAGTTGATGCTCTCCTTCGTGCTTCAGTTCTTTTCTCATACTCTATAACCCTCCACATTACGTTTGGCTGTTCCGGTACTGATCCTCTCGACCTTGTGAACGGTGCCCTGTACAGATCCTCTGGTTCTGATGCACTCCGTTCCTGTTGTCTAGCACTGGTACCAATCATCATAGCGTCCGGGACTTCACCTACTTCCACAAGCTCTTCATAAATAGATCTTGGCCTATATTCTGAATCTTCAGGGCTAGTCACCTTGATATTAACTTTCCCTACCTCCTCCACCTGTTCCTCCACCTGGTCTTCCTCGTGTGTCTCAAAGTCTGTATCTTGGTTCTCAGTAGGTACTACCTCCGGGTTTTCAATTGAATCCACTACCTTGTCTAAACCTAAATCCGTTTCCTCCTCACTCTCGTCGCTGATCCTTACTCCGAACGTATAACTGTCTTTTGGGAACCCTATTGATCTCTCAAATGCTTCAATGTCATATTCACTCTCCTGGTCATTATCTACTCCCACCTCGTCGAACCAATCATGTTGTTCACTTGTATCCACCGGCGAAAGTATCATGCTGACACTTTCCGTTTGAGTGCCTTTATTTTCTCCAACCTGGTCCTCTGTCTGCACCGAGACACTTATTTTACCAGTTACTCCCTGTAATGCCATTTTAACAATCTCCATGCTTCCTTGATTTTTGCCCCTTGTTTCTTTGGCATTTTCGCCTCCTGTGTTACTCGTCCAACCCATGGTACATGGACTATGCCTTCTTCAGGTACCTGTTCTATCCTTTCTATTTCTCCCTGGTATTCCTTTTGCTCCGGGTCTACCTCCTCACTCTGGAAATACTGTCTAAGGTATTCCGGGGGATCCGCCAATACCTTTAAATGCGAGTAATGTACCCTAGCTACCTTTGTTTTCCCTTGCATGTCATACGACATTCCTCCTGATATGACCTTGGTGATTACGAATGGACCTTCATATTTCTTGCCTAACCTTTTGTCTAAACTCCTATCAACCGTGACAACCTTCCTTTTAACCCTTAATCCCACCGCATACGGTAACCAGTTAGGGTGTCCATCCCGCCATTTTTCCTGTTGACTCCTCGGGATTAGTATCACCCTTCCCTTTTCATGCCTTTCCACCATACGTTTTTCCTCTTCGGACATTCCCAACTCCGCATGCTTCGTACCCTCCCAATCCAGTGAAGACAACCTTAGAATCCAAAGACCTGTTTACCAGTTCCGTATAGGCTGGAATATATTTGAAAGTAAAACCAGGTTTACGAGCTTCGTTCGGGTTGGAACAATGTTTCAGGCAACATCACTTATATATATATATATATATATATATATATATATATATATTATATATATATATAATATATATATATATATATATATATATAATATATATATATAATATAATAATATTAATATGTGTCTCCCTAAACCAAACTTTATCCTAACCTAGTCTTTAAAGCCCCCAGTAGAACCTAACCTAATAGATCTTGCTAGCCCCCAAGTAGGACCTACCTAATGGATTTTGTTAGCCCCCAAGTAGACCTAACCAATGTAATTTTTTTTTTTTTGCTTTGGGGCCAGACGTACGCCCTAATTTAAATGAATTAATGATATATTTAAAAACCATGTGAAAGATAAAATAAAATGAATATATATATATTATTATATATATATATATATATATATATATATATATTATATAAAAATTTTTCATACATATATATATATATATATATATATATATATATATATATATATACTTAATCTTAAACTTTTATTAAAAGGCAGGCGAGAGTTATAAAAAAAATACCCTTCAGGACACATTTTAAATCGCTTTCGACAATTACTTTTAGTACACCGGAAATAAAAATTAAAATTTTCATTATAAATACTACATTCCTTATCACAAACACAAGTTTTAGACTCTAAAATTAACTTATAATACATTATAAATGCTAGCAACGTTGTTTTATCAGAAAATATACAATCTAAGTCTAACACATCCATTTTCAATAAAGGTCAAATAAGAACTGCTTCGAAAACTGTCCGAATAATGTGTCTTTACTTTTAATAAAAAGGACAAATTCTAATAAAATGGACAATTCTGGCAACCTTGAGTTTAAAACCAAATCTGTCAGTCTATCTAAATTAAGCCTATATAATATATATATATATATATATATATATATATATATATATATATATATATAATATTTATATATATATATATAATATATAATATATATAATATATATATATATATAATTGACCCTAACATTGACGAATGCCATAGTGCGGGTCTGTCCCTGTTCCATGAAGCCCTAGGGTGGATTTTCTGTCTGCGACGAGTTCTCATTTTAAGACGTAATAAAGGGGATCGGTAGCTGGACTTTCCTTTTCGAGCTTGCGTCATAATTCTTCACTATTTTTTTGCCTCATCTGCATGAGATTCACCCTTACCCCATTCCGGATGGGAAAGAAAGGTGTGTGATGATATATATATATATAATAATATATATATATAATATATATATATATATATATATAATTATATATATATATATATATATATTATATATGAATAATATATATAGTATATATACTATATATATATAATATTTACAGAGGCAAGTCTCACGGGCAGAGCCCAATTCAAGGAGGGGGTGTTACAACGTTCTCAGAAGCTCAAACCAACTAAAAACGCAAAAAAATTAACGCAGATGAAGGCACAGAACGCAAGCTTTGAAGGAGCGGAGATTAAATTCTGCAGGGAAACAACAGAAGATAAGAAGGAATTCCAACAGAACAGAGGTGGCGAGGAAAGAAATGAGCACCGCAGCGAACTAGCCTGGAGTTTCCAACTAATATCCACACAAAACTCAATGCGCAAACGATACAGCAACCCCTTGTGGCTCAAGCGGGCCGCTGTAAAAAGGTGGTTGGTACGCGGAGCTGGCAAGTTCCCTCTGAGCACTGCCCGCTGCGAGGTACCTATGGAGAAGAGAATAAAAGCACCAACATCACGCCCCGCAAAAGATAGAGGGTCAAGAGAAGTGAAAAGTACGGAACAGTTTTTATAAGTCTTTTGGCCCTTGACTCGACCCTGTCCAAAGCCGGGTGGAAACCAGAGCCCCCCCCCCAGATATGAGAGCAGTACTTCATACAAGGGCGAATGAGGCCCTTGTATAGCTGGAGTAACTGAGAAGAGGAAAAAAAGTCTCGCAGTCTAAACAGAATTCCCAGTTTCTTTGAGGCCGCCCCAGCAACCGCTGTGATGTGAGGTTTCCAAAATATTACATTTTTTTAATGTTAAGGCCAAGGATGTTTAATATTATCCAACAGGGAGACGAAAGAGATTACGGAAAAGTTTGAAAGGTGTTTTTAGAGAGGGAGAATTTGTAGAAGTTGAGTTTTTAATAGAATTAAATTTCACAAAGTTTGAGACGACCCACCCGGAAATTCTATCCAGATCTGCGAGAATAGAATAGGAAAAATTAAGACGAGATGCAATTCTAGAAGTAAAAGAGGGAGCAGAATTGAAATGAGTTGAAGAATGAAGGGTCGAGTCATCGGCATACTAGTGGATAGAGTTAGATGTGCAGGTGAGAAGATCATTAATGAAAAGTAAGAATAAAGTATTAGATAAGACAGAACCCTGAGGAACACCACAATTGACAGAAAAAGAAGAAGAAGCCATCAAACACAGCCAATATTGAGCGATTTGAGAGAAAACTAGACATAAATAAGCAAAAGAGAAGAAGGAAACCCAAAGGAAGGGAGCTTGGAGAGCAGTGACGCCCGTGTCATACCCGGTCAAATACTTTGGATATGTCAAGCGCCACCACGCAAGTCTCCCCATAGTTCCTAAGGGCGGAAAACCATAAATCAGTAAGATAGGAAAGAATATCGCCAGTAGACCTCGAGCGCCGAAATCCGTACTGGCGATCGGAAAGAAGTGAATGAGATTCCAGATGATCGAAGAAATGAGAGTTGAGAAGGGTTTCAAAGATCTTAGATAGAATACAAGTGAGAAGTTATAGGGCGAAGTTAGGAAGGATCAGGCGGCTTCCTTTTTTCGGAACCGGCCTGGACATGTGCGTGCTTCCAACACCTGAGGGAAAGTGTTAGTATTGATACATAGAGAATATAGTTGAACGAAGGGAGGGGCCAGCACTGAAGCATACTCCCTCAAAACTCGGGAGGAATGCCATCCGGGCAACCACCCGCCTTCTTAACGTTCATAGATTTCAGGAGCCCATGGCACCCGATCAAATGTAATCACAGGCAAAGGCATAGGAAACCTGAGAGGAGAAGGAGGAGGAAGAGGAATGCCAGAATCATCCAGGGTTGAGTTTAGAGGAAAATAGGAGGCCGAAGAGATTGGCCTTTTCAGTTGGAGAATTAGCAACAGAACCATCAGATCAATTAAGAGCAGGAAAGGCAGATTTACAGAAGTTTTTTTGAAGATGTTTTTGGCAAGAGGCCCAAGAAAGATTTGTCAGTAGGAAAACCAAGGAGGTTAAGCGCACTTTCGTTTGATGAAAACCCGCTTTGCTCGTCGAAGAGTATCCCTGCAACGATTTCTAGCTGAATGAAAATTAGCGAGAGTGATAGGAGAACGAGAATTTTTCCACTCCTGATACGCACTGTCTCTAGCCTGAATGGCCAGAGAACAAGTACGATCGAACCATGGATATGAGGAGAGAAAGATTTAGTCGAAGAAGGAATGAACCTGCTCATCCCATCAACGATTACTGCTCCCACCTTATAGGCAGAAACTTAAGCGTCACCAGATTCAAAGCAGTCATTCCAATTATAGTTAGCGTAGAAGCAACGCAAGGCCCCCCCCAAATCAGCCCGATCAAAGTGCCAGAAAAAACGCTTAGTGCAGGATGGAGCTGTTGGAGAGAAAGTATTAAAATTAAGAGATACAAGGTTGTGGTCAGATTTACCAATAAGAGCGAAGGTGGTGTATATATAGAGAGAAGGACAAGTGGTGAAACATAGGTCAAGTGTGTTCAAGAATTGGTTAGGACGATCAGCATAGTGTGTGTGGGTTCTTTAATTAGTTGTTCCAGATCGTTGAGAATACTACTAATGATTCGGCCCCTCCTCCCCACCTAAACATCAGTCATGAGAGGACCACAAACCTAATTCGTGTTGTGTAAACATTGAAAATCCCCTGAAAATAGAGGACGCTCAGTATTTGGATGAGAAGAT
>JABUQX010128263.1:0-29518 GCA_015478945.1 Trachelipus rathkii
TTCATAAATAGAATTTTAAACAATTCTTTTATCAAATCGTTAAATTTGCGCATACGGTTGCGCATTGAATTGCAAAAAAAGGATTATACATTTATAGTGTTGGTTTATGTTTTTAATTCATAGTCTCTCGTTATTTTTATTTTTGAGGTTAATATAATTATTATATATATTTAATATATATTGGATATACATATATATATAATATAATATATTATATATATATATATTAATATTAATATAATATCAAGGGGCGGCTCGTGGCCCTGGTTGCAATGTATTTTGTACTACAAAATACCACTCAAATTTATCTTCTAAACTATTACACACATACAAAGTGTGAAAATCTAATTATTATTTTTTATAATTTAACAATTTCTGATGGGAGAAAATATTATTAAAGAAATTAAATTGTTACTATATCTTCTAAAATAAACATAAATACTGTTAAATAATTATTTTTTAAAATTTACAATTGAAAAAAAATAGTGTTTTAATGTTTACATGGTTACCTATTCTCAAACATTACTTGAGGGACAGTTACAGACACTTTATCAAACCCATTATCTAATGCATCTGTTAGGTCGGGAAGAAAAGGTGTTTGATAACGGATCCGCGTGGGACCTTTTATACCTACAACTTGCGGTTACATATCAAGAACAACCGCTATTTGTTTTCATATCTATATACTGATAATTCAATATATATTATTGATAATATATCGTAACTAAATTCGTTGAAAATTGACTATCCCATGGTATTTTACAAATTTAACGTCTATTAATTACATGATACGAGCGTAAACGTAATATGTATTAAGTCGTTCTGCTATGGTATTATGTCAGAGATATACTCTATGTCATGCTTATTAATTTAACATTATATATAATTAATTCTCTCTCTCTCTATCTCTATCTCTATCTATCTTTCTATCTTCATATATATTTATATACTAGAGTAATATATCTTCTATTTACTTACTATACTTACTTCTCTACTCTCTACTCTTCTATATTCTCTATCTCTCATATCTCTATTATATCTCTATTCTATCTATTATCTATATCTAATATTATCTTATCTATCTTATAATTCATATCTATCTATCTAATTCTATACTTATTTATCTATCTTATATTAATATATAATATATATATATATATATTAATATATATTAATATATATATATATTATATATATGATATATTATATTATATATATATATTAATTAATATATATATATATAAATATATTAATTAATATATTTTATATTATATATAATATATATGTTTAATACTATATTTATATTTACAAAATCTTATAAATATATTTATATAATAATATGGGCTAAATCGTGTTGCAGACTAAATTCAGTTGTTCCGCCTCACAGAGTAAAGAATTGACAAGCCAAAATGGTTTTTGGCTATAATTATATTCTATTTCACTTTCTAATAAACAGAATAAGTTATTTATATGATAAATAGCTACTATTGGGGCACCTTTATTGACTCGCTCGAGATATTTATTTCATTTATCTCTTTATTTAGTCCTTTCTTATAGTCAAGAATGTGAAATAAATAAATAATATACTAAATAACTTACATTATATATATAAGTTATAAGTTAATAGTGTATTCATTATTTATAGTAAGTTTAGTTTAGTTATAAATTAGATTTTAACTTAATACTAATACAGCAAGAGTTACTCTAATTGAGAGTTTAAATTAGTTTACAAAGATTTGAATTATCTATTTTTTTTTATTTAATAATATATTATTTAGCAAGATTGTGAAGCCTGCTTTAAATAATAAAATTGTTTTTAAAATTATGACTTCTAGTAGACATTATATATCTCAATACTTCAAAGGTGTGTATAGTAATAAATGTGATACGCACAATTCATACAATCGATGTATATATACCTGATATTTTATATTATAAATGGTGTACATTAGTTGTCTTTTTATGTAAAGTTTCATTTGTCATTATAATCATTTTTTATCAAATATTAAAAGATAAACGAAAATTGATGAATTTGAATCAACTGTCAATAACTATAAATAATATAAGTATTTGCTCACTAATTATATAATATAGTTAATATTATAATAGATACTAATAGTTACATATATCAAATTTTATTTCAAGATTAACATACAAGAAAGGTTTATCTAACAATTTTACACAAATATTATGTGTTTTTTTATTCTTAAGTTATATATACAAGTTTTTTAATCATGAAGTTTATTTTATTAATAGACATTATTAATATTATATATAATTATATATATTAATTAATTAATTATATATATTTATTATATTATAATATTATATATTATATATATATATATAATATATATTATAAATATTGTGTGTGATTGAAAATGTAAGTATGTCATACCTACCTATAAAATTGTATTAATGTATCGTACAGAAATGCACGCTCCACCTGATATATATATATTATATATATAGTATATATATATATATATAATATCATATATATATATATATTAATTAATAATATATATATATATTATAATATATATTAATATCATTATATATTATTATAATATATATATACTTATATATATATATATATATATTTATATAATTTATTATAATATATTAATATATATATATATTATTAACCTATACTATATATATATATATTTAATATAATATATATATATCATATATCTCACTGCAAATTTATATCTATAGCTACCAACGTCTGAAATTCCTTCGAGAAGATTATAAATGTATAGAGCAGGTGATTATACTTGGAGAACAATTTTTTTTCTTGTGACAACACAGTTTACGAAAGTATTAAATAACGTTTTCGTTAACCCTATATAAGATTGCCGCGACATACGAGAATATACGGTGTATAATAATGAAGTAGAATAAGATTATGATAAGATAAGATATGTAATTGATATATAAACCAGCGAATTTCGATATTGTGCTTTGAAGTTGTGGTAGTGTTTAACCTTTTAATTATTGTATTACGAAGAACCGGTAGCTCGTAGGAGCAAGTACAGTTATATATCAGTTATAGGAGGTAGTCCGATAAGAACAATGGAAATAGGAGCTACCCGTACCATTGCGTCACATGATGGATAATGTGTGTAAGATAGTATCATTAGTGACAAGTACAGATAGTAGGCTCAACATCTCACATCGTTACCTAATATATATAATATATATATATATCATAGGATCGATATAAGATTTACATACAGTTGCACACACACAATAGCTATTTATCAGAAAAGGCTAATCAAACATTACGGGTACTAGAGAAATGATAGACTATACCTAAAATACCTAGTAGAGGCGTAGGATACGGGGCTAAGAGTCATAATGAAGCTTGAAGTAATTACAGTCATGAAAACCGATTATATGATATACGGCTACGCTACCGATGCGAGGGAGGAGAAGAGTAGAGAGCAGAGAGAGATCACGAGAAGAGAGAAGCAGAAGGAAGAGGCTCCAGGAGAAAGCAGATGGATGAGGATGATGGCGCAAGAGAGATAGCAAGAGTGAGAGAGAAGACCACGCGTCGTAGGTTTATCTTTGTATAACACTGTGTCTCTCCGAGAAACTATGGTCGTTCGCAAGAAGACAGTTTTTCATGTGTGAAATTTGGTGCATTTACGCGGAGGACGGTAGAAATGCGCGCCACCAGTATTGCGCTCTCGGAGGTCTCATATTACTAGTCAAAGCACGGGCGGCAAGACATAATGCGTGACACAGTCTGCTCCCTCATCATTATATCTGTAATTGGTAATTTCTTAATTTCCTGTTATAGGTGGCCTATTTTTTCCTCCATGCTCCCTCGCCGAAAATATAGCGAAGTGTCCTCTCACGAAAAAACATGTTCACAACGCAAACAAGACCTCAGGGCGTTGTAGGTCCGTTTTGAATTGAATGAATGTTTCATTCAATAAAATTAGCTTTAATCTAAATTTCTTCCCAATGGATAAACTCCATCACAATAGTGTATCAATTATTTGTAATATGAAACCATCTTGTTATTTTTTTCTATTTCTTTTATTTCAAAACCACGTTCTCCAATCACAAGAGCTGATTCCAATTGTTTGTAAACAAAGTGACTTTTATGAGAGAAAATCGCGTTCGTTTATGCACGACACACTATTCGTGGTAAAAACTGGGTAAGGCATTTCTTATCCGAGCGTAAGCACAAATATAAAACGATAACGGTTTTACTCGATCGACAATATCGCGTTACAAACACAAGCAAAATTTAGCTTTTTTTTTTGCACGAGAGATATCATTTTTTCCTGTTTTAAACTTTGAAGCCGGTTAGACTTTATATATGTATATTACTATTTTAATTCATAAATTTACTGATCCGCTTATTCAAAATTTACCGGAACTTCCGGCAGGAACTTTTCCAAGGTTTCGGAAAGTTCCGGTTCCGGCGGAACCAAAATTCTGATTCCGGTACATCCTTAATATATATTATATATATATATATAATTATATACTATATATACCGGTAAGATGAGGATATGTGTCCTATATTTATCGGACGAGTCCCCATTCACTCTTGTTAGTTCCGATCGACGTCAAGGTATATCGAATGGTCCATGAACGATATGCAGTGTCCTTAAAGGTTGTGGGTTATTTTTAAATGTATTACATAGGAGAGTAATATCTTCGCTTAAAACCTCTAACATACATAGATAACCTATTATCTATCAAACTAAATTCCTTACTACCTGAAGGGTCCCTGAAACCGCTGCTAAGGCAATAATAATGTAACGACATTACTACTTCAGAACACATGTCATATTTATATTATATTATATACCTTATGCGACGCCTCAGTACTAATTATCTGGTCCGGGGTATTAATCATTATAGCTAAATATGAATATAATTAGCTTATATACGACTCTCATGCGGCCTAAGGTGTGATTATAATACTAACTCAGATTATACCTCATAGAAGGTTCATATTCGACCGTTTCCAGTGTATTAGTTACTACGCTAGTATACAGCTCAGGATGCTCTAGTCCTCAATCTATGAAGCTATATATATAGTTGTTGTGAGAGTAACATTGTTGGAACGAGAATTTATCTAATCAACTTACAACCTATATACTCACTTCAAATTTATGATCACTGATTATGACCTTTAGACTTGAGTATCTCCTTAACAGAGTAGGATTGAAACTAAAATAGGTGACATTTCTAGTAGGTATTTTGCATCTTTCAGCGCATATTATCTCTACTTAGCGAAAGACATGTTTACATCGGCAGTGAATTTGGGACTTTCTGGATGCTAGAGTTTGTCTAACCTCAAAAAATCTCAATACTACCAGAAATGACCTTAAAAATAACAAATTGTGCTATGATCAATCAATTATTAAAATTATGCCTGAATAGATATAATCCATTCAGTACATACATAAGAAAAAACATAAATATATATTAAACATACATAATGAATAATAAGATCTAGTAGATAGTCATAAATTTTAATAATTAGCACTATAATTTATCATATAATTCTTTATATAATACTAATATTACATGTTGACATATATGATGAGTTTGAATTGCTGTATGCAAAAATATGAATGACATAAAATATTAATAATAAAAATATATATAATAATATTATAAATTAATTAATATAATTAATATATATTAATAATAATTAATAATAATATAATAATTAATAAATAATAATTAAATTAAATAATAAGATAAATTAATAAATATAATCTAGAATTATATATTAAAATACTAAATTTAAATTATAATAATTAATATATTAATATATATATATATATCATTAACACTATAGAATATAATACTAAAACAATAAAATCTCTACATAATATAAATTTATATATATAGAATTAAATATTTATAATAATTATAACATTAATTTTATAATAAAATTAATAATAATTAATGATAATATAAATTAAATAAATATAATATAATAATATAATAATTAACAACAATTATAATAATATATATATATATATATATATATATAAAATAATAATAATATATATATAATCAATAATTAAAATATAATCTAATAATATAAATACTAATAGAATAAATGTCTACATAATTATATAATAATGATCAATGAATAAGTATTAATAATAATAATAATAATAATTAATAATAATATAAATTAATAAATAATAATATAAATAATTATAATAATATATTAATAATTAAATAATATAAATTAAATTAAAAATAATAATTAAATAATAATAATATAATATAATTAAATAATAATTAATAATAATAATAATAATTAATAATATATAATTATTATATAAATAAAATATTGACATATATAAATAATAATAATAATATATTATTAACCAATCATAAATGTAATAATACTTTGAATTTGATCAATTAATTAAATAATTACGCTAATAGAGCAAATTTGGGTTATTTAATATAGTATATAGATATATTAAATAACTATATAAATAAATTAATTAATAATAAATAATTAAAATATTAATAATTAAATATCATTTATTATATAACAAAAAAATTTTATAATTCAAAATCAATTTTGTTAATAACTTAAATATTAATAATTAAATATAATCTAAATAATAATAATAATTTAAATAATATATTATAATATATAAATAATATATAAACATATCAGTAAGTAAATATATAATACTATTTTATATTATAAATTATGCCCCTCATAATAAAGTAACTGTTATATGAGAAACTAAAATCTAAATGAATTAAAAATATTGTAATAATGATTAATATAATATATAATTAATAAATAATAATTATAATAATTAAATATATTAATAATATAATAATATAATAATAATAATATAATTAATTAATTATAATAATTAAATTATAAAAATAAAAATAATCTCAATTTTTATTATTAATTCAGTAAATAGGCTAGTAATACAAAATTATTTTATATTCTTTAATAACAGTAGATAGATATAACAATATATAATAATAGATACTTATATCCAATTTACAAATAGATGCAATAAATTCATGATATAATTAGGATCAATTTCACTCACTTATCTTAGATAATAGAGTGGACTTACTGTAATTGCAACATAGTGTTGTGCCCTTTGAGCCCCGAATACATTATACTATTAATACATATAATTAAATAATAAATAATTAATTAATAATATATATTATAATAATTAATTAAAAAATATAATTAAATAAATAATTATAAATAATATAATATAATAATAAATTGAATAATTAATATAAATATAATTAAAAATAATCATTAAATATATAAAAATACATATTAATCATATATATTCAACTGGACGTTCAATATTTTACATAGAGGAGAAGGTCAAAGATTATTATTTTGAATATAAATATAAATATATTATTAGCAATAAAAGTGAGCTTGGAATTAACAAAGAAAGTTTTGGATTTTACAATAAAATTTTTTCGATTTAACATTAGTAATTTTATAAAAATATAACTCTAAAGCAGTGTAATAATATTAATAATAATAATAATAATAATAATAATTAATAAAATAATATAATTAATAATTTTAAATTCACAATAATAAATAATACTAATAATAATAAAATAATAATAATATTAAACATTTAATTATAAATTTACAATAATAATAAATAATAATAATATAATAATAAAATAATAATAACATATAATAATATAAATAATAATAATAATATAATATAATAATATATAAATATAATTAATAATAATATAATATAATTAATATAACTAATAATTAATAATTAAAAATAATATTAATAATATTAATAATAATATAATAATGAATAATTTAATAAATTTTTAACACTGCTATCCAATATTTAAATGTTGGTCTTAATTCTTTGTATGTATCGATCTGATTCGCGCAGATTAAGGAAGTAGGGACCGACCGGGGCGGGATGGGGCCGAGGCCGGGGCTGCTCTAATTTAGCCGGGGCGGGGCCGGGGCCGGGGCCGGGGCCGGGGCCGGGCCGGGGTTAGCTAAAATTAGAAAATGTAAGTCAAAAACACTGAAAGTCTTTAAAACTTAGGATGAAAATTAAATATATATTTCAATTAATTTAAAAATTTTAAATTATAAAAAAGGAAATAAATTAATTAATTCAATTAAATTAATATTTTTCGCAAGCAAAATTTTTATGAAAATAAATTGATTTTCTAGAAGAATAAGTTGTATTAATATATTATATATATATATATTATTATATTATATATATATAGTATAATTTATATATATATATATATATATATAATATATATAATATATTATATAAATATTATAATATTATATTAATATATATTAAATATTAATATATATTAATATATATATTAATATATATATATATTAATATATATTAAATTATATTAATATATTTATATATTTATAATAATATATGAATATTTATATATATATATATTAATAGTATATATATATATTATTTATAATGATACTACTTTATTTTGTCGTATTGATATATTTACTTTAGAGAGAAGTTACCACTTTTGGATTATTTTTTAGTATTATGCTTTACTGTCACTTATATATATATAATATATTTAACATTTATTACTAATATGTTAACACAATAATTAAAAAACATATTTAATAAAGATTTCATTTTTTAAGATAAAATTATATAATATTTTAAAAAGGAATAGCTAAATTTTCGTCCCGATACAGAATACTGCACGATGAACCTATCTTATTCAGGCTAAGGACTATATGGATTTCCTTTTTATTGATTACGTTTCATCAGTTTACATTAGTGTGTTCAAAGTTCTGGTCTGTATACTTATTTTTACTTCATGGGTGTTTTAGTTGATAATAATATATTATTTGAAATTGATTTTTTACAGATATTCTATATTTTGATATATAAATAATCTATTACTTATAATTAAAACATAATGTGAATTCCACATGAATTTTGCTAGATATGGTTATCGTGTGATTTGATATTTCTGATCATGACTTTAATATAGTTGTATATTGATAGAGTGGCTCCTGTGTTACGTATACTCTAATGACTTTAGGTTAAAGCTGAATTTAATAGCCTAGTCTACTTTATTATGTGACATGAGTTCATCATTTTGAATGTTGATTTTATTCTTTACTATTTGTTTGTCAATAATCTTAATATTTATGGTTTTCACCACTTAAAGTTTTTATTGCAAGTATTAGCAGGGGAGGGTTGTGATTAATTGTTACAGGGTTAATAATAATAATTGCTTGGAGGTGAGAAATTTCTTTTTCGTTTTAAGAGGTTTAGTAGAAAGTTTTTTATAGAGTAGATGTAATAATTTATGATGGAATGAGGGTAATATTTTTGGTATATTTGTTTTAACGAATATAAATATGGTAATATAGAGTGAATTGGTAAAAAAGGAGAGTGTTTGCTATTTATTATCGGGGAAAGGTGCTATATATGTACCTCTTTTTTTGCACTTTGTTAATATGTTTTTGTGATCGAAAACTTAGGATAGTAAAAGTGATTGATAAGTTTTAGTGGATTGTATTTAGTTTCATGCGCTAGATAGTGGGTGAGAGAGCATATATCAGAAAGGTCAACGGTAGAAATAGAGATGACTAGAACAGCTAAATTTTGGTTGATTTGGGGATATATATATATAATGATTTAGAATAAGCCAAAATGTATATAGTTTGGTGTCGAATGTTGTTTTTCTTATATATAATATATTATTAAAGTAAATTACTAGTTAATTGTTATTATTATATTATATATATCACATGTGATTAAGGTATACGAAGGAAGGGATAGAAGTTGTTTGGATATCTGTATACTATTTCCTATCGTAATATATACTGATAACTTAAATAGGACAATGAAAAATAATCGTGCGGACCATGAAGGTTACAAATAGAGAATAAGAGCAGAGTTTCACACGTAAGGAAAATCCCTCTAGTATGTACAGATTTTGGAGTATTTTTTATAAGTTATATACGGATTTGGCTTCATTTAGAGCCTTTTATATGAATTTATTATTTTGATGTAGTTGGTATTGATGGAGGTGTGGCACAGATTGAGACAAGAGGGAAATTCTTCATGCCCAAAATAATAAAATACCAAAAAATATACAACATCTACCGCCATAAACTCATATCGTTTATACATAAAAAACGGAGCTGAGCCCGTCACAAAAGTTTATCACAACATACTACTCGCCATACAAATCACATCTACTCTGTATCAATGTATATCCAGTAATCTATACTATAAGTTATATCTGAGTTAATATTAGTGAAGATCAGTGATAGGTACTGAGATTCATACCTAATTATCCACACATACTTACTAGAACTATATATATATATATAGATTCAAATCCATATATAATAATATGCCCGAAATGTTTGTTTTTTAGTAATAATTTGCACATTAAAATGAAACGAATGGATTATTTAGTTAATGAGAGATTAATGTAAGCTGTGATTTAATATAAGGAAAACAGGACATAAAGGGAAAAAATGAAGGAGAACATAGAAGACAATATAGAGACAGTAAGAAGTCCACATTCGGGCCTATCAGGAACACTGTCCAGTCCAACCCATCACCTTAACACAGCTCTACCTGCTAATCCAATAAACCAAAGCACCCTCACGGGCGTTTCCGAATATTTTTCATGTACCAAGGATTATCTACATCGCTTTTTATTATTCTTGGCTCGTTTATTCAAAGAGCAAGATAAATGTTATAGCATGTTACGTTATTATTGTTTAATTTATTTGCTCAATGGTATTCCATTCCACTAAAGGTGCCTATATAAATAAGCTAGTTGGATGGTCACATCATGCAGTTTAGTATAACCTTGACTGAACTACTATAACTAGAAACCAGTTCCATTTGTGGTCTTCTCGTCAATATAGTTCATCTATGTTTGATTATCTCCTCTCACAAATTAAAGTTTAATTATTGGTTCAAAGCTGATCCAATATATAATCACTTATTTCCATAACTCTGTTTCGTGAACAATGTATGGCATTAAATTAGAGTAGTCCCTTCGCGAAGATATACAACTGATGGAGTCAAAAGATCATTTTCTAATAAAAATTATATCTAATCCTCTATTCATTCTTGAATTGTATCTTCTCCTTTATATCAGGATTAGGGCATTGTTCTTATCTATCTTAATTTTCTTGATTATTGTTAGGCACTAGGGTCTACACCGTTCCACGTTAGTAGCTCTTAAATCTATTAAAAGTAATATTATTTTGGTTCTCGATATTATTAATTAGTTAAGGGAGTAAAATTTACTTGTAGACTTGTATCAATGTTCACCATCTGAGTAAATACGCGCTTTACGTAGGCATAGAATACAGTTCTCTGTTTAACTCACTTTCAGTTTCCTCTTCCTCGTTTTATGTTTCTTACAGGTCTCTCGGTTATGAAACCGGCTAGAAATTATACTTTGTTTTAATAGGCTCTTATTAGGTCAGATGTGCTGGTCTGTTCTACAATAGCGATATGCTTTATAAGGCTTTCTTTTAGTAAGGGAGCCGATAAACTTGTTGTCACCGATATGCTTCTATTGTTTTTTTATTGACTAGTTAAATAAGCTATTTTATATGTTTAAGTCATTATTACTGGTTCCTTGCCTTGTAAAACAACATAGCGATTTATATGCCTTTCCCATCTTATATAGCTTTTTATTTTCTATTGCTTACTCAACACTGTTAGTACTACTTAATATCCATAAATTATTTGCATTAAAGGTTCACCTAAATCTGTTGGTTCACTGGTCTTCCTTACAGCCTTCAGAGTTCAATCCCCATCATCATTTTTATCATATTGTTTACAACACTATATTTATTTGAGTTACCTCTAGTGTTGAAGATTACGCTTTACATCTTTTTAATAAAGATCTGTATTTCCATTGTTGCCCACTTATATTAGGGTCCCATTCTCTTAATTTACAACTGTGTACTAACCGTTATGATTGTATATGGGATGAAGTGAGGTGTGTTGAACAACAAACTTTCAGGACTATGAGTTATGGGGCAAACATCCGCACTTCTTCGGCTCCACTAGTGACCTGCCAGTAACATATAGGGGCTGATTCGTAGATAACTACTACAGATAATACTTCAGTCAATAACTTTTTACCCCGAGTCGCTTGTATTCACATACAAAATAGTTTAATACGGATTAGTATTGGCGCATTTGCATCGGTAGGACTTATTCACTCTGTATACTCTCTACCCTACTCCTCACATCCCACGAAAACCACTTCATATCCGCCTCATATTTTGTGCCTCTTAAGACCACTACACTAATAATGGTCTTATAAACTCTATTAATCTTCCCTCTACCCTCAGGTATTCAGTCAGATATATCGTCGATAGTTTAATGCTTATTCCACCACATCATCTATCTCACTTTACCTCAGGTACTTTAATTCTCATATTTGAGAATGAATATACCAGAGTTCACGAAGGGTGTTGCAAGTTTAGTAATGGTGAGTGTATCAGCATAGAAAACTTGTAGAACTATCGCACCACTAATAATCAATTATCACACGTTAACTCACGTCGGTGATATTCTACTGAAATTATCTCCCACCCAACAACACTCAAGAGATTAGTTCTGCTTCTCTGTCAGCTTCTCTCATAATATCTTCTTCCTTTCTACCGTGCCTTCGTTCATTATGTCTCCCCTCATCTTCTAGCACAAGAAAACTAAACATACATACCTAACAATCTACTTTCAAATGACTCTTATTCTTATCCTTGGTCTTTATCATCACAAAAGGGATTTACTATAGGCACAAACAAGTAAATCACATGAACAAGGATATTATCGACATCTTTTCCCTCGAAAATTACTGCAAGCACACCTTACTCCTTTTTTTACCCATATTACCACCATTTAACCATTACACATATTCGTTAAAAACAAATATTACCAAAAAATATTATCCCTCCCTATCGAGCACATCTCGTTGATAATAACAGTCTCACCTTAGATTATCATACATTCCTCAAACACACACCTCACAAAACGAATAGAGAGATCTCGTCGCTCCCCAATAAGTCTGTATATATCTTAAGTCTCTGCCGATTCTTCAATGTCGTATACACAACATTGAATGTTCGGGTGCAAAATAAAACCATATATCTCTCATACTGGCTGTGAAACTTAGGATTATGCGAAATGAGGAGGAGGGAAACACAATGCAAATACCATTTCAAGGATACTGCATAAGGACCAACAGTATATACATTTCAACACTTCTAGAATCCATAGTCGAGGAAAACTAATCAAAGAAAGCGCTGATAACACCACACAGTGCCCGAGCTCGATTGGAGTTCCACATGATCACCAAGATATATTAGATAACACACTTAAGACATCTAGAGGCTAAGAAATTCAATCCACATACCTACTACCATCGATACCTAACTCTGCAATATATCAGGAAATCCATTATCTGCATTTATAATAGTTAAGATACTGAATTCTATCAAATGATAATATCTGATAAACATCAACGGATATTCATTTCAAAGTACCTAGGGCATTTAAGAAATAGCAGAATCCACTGGACCTGAACAGCAACACACTTCGAACTCTTGATGAATTCGCTCATAGAAAGATATACCAAGTCTCCTTAATGCCTGAAATTTCGTCGCGTCGCTCTCGGCTAAACAAAAGCTTTAGCTCAATGTTCTCTTTGTAAAATTTCCATTTCATAAAAAAAAGCTTGTATTAACAATGTTTGTTATTTTTGTTACATTTTTTTGACTTATGGATCAACTAATGAAAGTGACCAGTAAAGCGATAACACTAAAAAATGAATACCAAGGGCTTCCTCTCTAAAGTATATATATTATATATATATATATATATTTAGATTCAGTAAGGTGAATTGGGAGGGGACTCTGCATCGGCTTCTATATTGACTCATAACTCATCATAATTATGGAATGATGCTATTGTGAGACTTACTTAGAATGACGTATAGTATTATTATATACTTTCGGGCTTATACCTTAGCACTAATATCTATTATGTGGGCATGACTGTTTATAATCTAGTTGACAGGGATGTAGCAGTTCAATTATCCTTCTATTACGAACTCTATAATATTAATCTTATTCTATTCATCTCATTAATACCCATGGTTATTATCTGAATATTCGTTAGTACTGTTATATCTTAACTATATATATATATTAGGCTCAGTCATCCTGAATAGATAGATAATATAGTACGATTATATATCTAGGAGTAGGAATAATATTAGAATTCTTAATTACACAGTTAACATCTAATTTTGGCAATATATGGAGATCACCTCGGAAAATTCTGCTCTTACTTGAAGTATTTTACTATATTACTAGAAAACTTAAGTACAAATACATATTTTAAGATCAATTATTTTGTCAGGGATTATCCTTTCCCGAATCTTGTCTTTGTATATACTCGAGAACGAAGTCTCTACGAATATTATGCGTTGCTGTTTCACATCAAAAATGAAACCGTCGGAAGATGCATGACTAATTTGCGGTCCTCAATTTTCATATGTTTCGATAACTCATACGCAACTAATCTACAAAACGAATATGAATAATATTCTTTAGGTATGTCTGGGCTCTACATATCTCTCTAAATGACAATCATAATCTAACTATATTATCGAATAATAGGTGACGTATATCCTCGATCTTCATATAAATGAATATTTTTTATTGTTTGCTTGTTGATGTTTACATCCCGCTCTAGCTTTTTAATTAGTAGTACATTGTACACCGGTAGAAAACCCGGTTTTTTCTCTACTAGTTTATATAGCCGGCGGTCCCTGGTGGCGGGCGGCCGGGCTGGGGCCCGGTCGTGTTCCCTAATGTTAGGCGATGCTAATTCTTATCCGCTAAATGCTTGTTGGTCCTAAATACTTTTAAAGCATATCATTTCTCTTGAATGTGAGCGTTTACCATTGTGAACCTTGCACATGCTCTTAGGAGACTGTACGACTTCTTTGGTGATCAAATGTATCAGGCCTGTTGCTCGTAAGCCTAGTTTATTTTTATATCATTATTCTCAGTGTTATTCATCTATTATATAGTTAATTTATGTATTACTGTTATTTTGAGTATCACTCTGGGGATTATGTAATTAATTATTATTTATATATCAATATTATTATTATTTATTACGTGGATTCACGGATTATGTTATTTGCATATATTGGATTAGTGGGAGCTTACCGTAGTGAGTAAGTATAAGTATTATAGTTAAGTACGTTAGAGGGAAAAGTGAAGTGAGTAGGTAGGCTCAGCCGTCAAGTAGTGGTGTATGGTATCCCTCAGTAGTCCGTAGTAAGTGAGTAGTTTTTCTTTTATTATTATTATTTTATTTGGAGAGGAGTATTTATGTGCTATTACTTATTGTAGCTGGGCCTCCCCTCGTTCAAATTTTATTATTATTATGTATTACTTTAATTTAACACAAATTTTTTAACCTTATGATATGACATTATTCCACTTTAATGATCTACTATTATTATTATTATTGTATTTGTTTTGTTTATTGTGTCATGATTGTTTTATTGGTTATTGTATAGTCGTTCTATTGTTATTGACTCTCATTAGTTTATTGCATTATCGGTTATATTTGGTATATTCGTTATGTATAATAATATATTATTAATATGATTGATGTTAAGCTTACTCTGCATTGACTTTGTAATTATTATCTCTATTATATTTATAATATTAAATATATTATTAAATCTATTATTATTTATTAATTATGATCTATTCTTGACGTGCTCTAATCCGATTTGTCATATTACTTTTGCATATAATGAGTCTTCGTTTTGTTCACATCTGTAAGTTGTATTTTGGTTCCTATGCATTAAGCATCGCTCATTTCAGGGTCCTAAAACTTCTTCTTTTTTCACGAGCTCAACTCGTGATCTCTCTCACTTCCATTAGTGTAACTCAGGGATGTTCAATCCTCGCAGTGAAAGAGACCATTGCTTCTAAATACAAGATTAAAGCAAAGTTTTCCAGTCACGACTCGTTTATTCCGACAATGGATATCTTAATAAATATCTGAAATTTAAAGGATATTAATTAAAATATTATTAATACAATATTAAGAACACACGAAATATTTCGACGAATTGCCATGTGCGTTATCTGTTCTGGGACTTTGAAGGTTTGACTTCCCTATAAGACTTATTCTTTCAGAGACGCATGGCCTTGCTGCTCACGGACATGTGCGAGTCTATCAGCCATGTTCAACGAGATTTTTACATCATATACTACTTCACTAATAAATCTGTACACTCAGAGTGAGTGTGGGACTTCTGTTATAAATTGTTCCTATGCCTACACTATTAAAGGTACCAAAACCTTGTTGACCTGATTTATCCTGGCGTTGCCGGGATGAACACCTTTGAGTGTCTGCTAGGGTGTGTTGGACATTCATAGTGACTGCAAATTGTATTTCCATATTATCCTTGCGGGGAGATATATAGATTGAGAAATACCCCGCTAAGGAAAGCCATTGTGCGATTTTAACGCACTTTTTTACCTTCAAATGTCATACTACTCAGTAAGTCAGGCTCCCCTCCGCTAAATCTTAGCAGTAACTAAACTGTCCTTCTGTATATTTTGGCTGCTGCTAGATTTTTCAATTGCTTGGATTTCTTTCCAGAAACTTTCGCTTCGAATATGATTCAAGCTAGTTAGGGTATGATGGAGCCACTATCGTTATCTATTATATCATTCATGATAGGATCTATCAATTATACATTTGTGGATGGCTCAGCATCGAATATCTGGGTTCTGGTCTTACTCCCTACTTGAATAAATCGTTCTCTTTGGGTAGAAATTTTCTCATTACAAGCGACACTTAATTTCTAACTATCCTGACCATCTACCGAGCAACTCAATCTATCCATCACTTAGTGCTGAAATCTGATCCGACTTTCCGACACTTGTCTCATGTTCTCGGAAATATATTGCTCCTAATCTCTCATTCTCCACAGCAGTAATCTGCTATGCCGCTTGTTACATTAAAACCTATTGTCTAACGGATATATCGAAAGCAATTTTTCCCATACTATCGATCTTTATCCATTTTGCGCGAGTATCTTATTTCAATTCTCTCTTTAGTAGGACAAATTCAGTATATACGCACACTTTCCGATGAGAGTTAAAGATTGAAACCCTTATTTATTTTGTGTAATTCGAAAATGCTTTCTGTACCAACAATCGAACTACCGTCATTCTATTTTTTTTAATCGGTGATTCTCTTCATTATCAGACATCTAAAAACTGGAGAGAGTTTGTCTCTCTCTGTCGTATTACACCTGATCAGTAATGCAGCAGGGTTTATTACCTCCGGTCCATTATGTCCTCTTAACGTATTGGTAGATCAGATTCATAACTGCGATTGACCATTTTTTAAGCATGATTTAACAATTAACAAATTGTTTTCTTGCCGATAAACTCTTACAACATCACAGCAAAAGGATGCCTGGCGGATTAGCACCATCGGTCTGGTTAAGGAGTCCTAGGGCATCTAACTACTCAAGATGTCTGTCTGGTACCTGTATAATGAAATAACATCACACTTGATTTAGCTCGTGTATGGATAAATATACTAAAACTAAATTCAAGTACTATTTTACCTTTTAACATACCTAGCTACACAGAAATTCATACACTTAAGGTCAATCTGTAACTACTCGAGCAGCACTCTGTCAAAAGGCGTGACAGTTATATGAGGATATTACAACTCTCATATTTTGTGGAATGCATGGGCGTAAACAATGGGACTCTTACTCACACACCGGCTATCATTTGGAAGACTCAAAGGGTGTTATCTGGAGTCGAAAAAGGGCCTATATAAAAGGCTCTCACAAATCAAGAAACTTGTAAAATTCAGCTGAGATTGAACTCTGTATAATGTTTTTGTAGGAAGTTTTCACATTGAACCGTGTTTACTGAAATCTTTTAAGGGCTTAGAGATCAGCGATTGGCGGTACACATTCTTATATAATTGATATTCTTTTTTTAACTATCTATATAACACTCCCTGGCATCGACTGGAGCTCATATACGGATGTTCAAAATCAGAATGTTATTTAGGAAGCAGGATACATGGCGTCTGTCGCAACTGGCATTTCGTTTGCGGTTTTAGAGTTTTCCATTCTTACTCACACTCGTTAAGTTATTAGAGTATCCAATTGACTCGCTAACCTGCAAGACAAAAAAATTTTCATACATTCACCTGCTCCTCCGGTATAGTAATCCGGGAATCAATGACGCACGCTGCATCAAACCTAAGGGGCAAGGCGAATCTATATGCGGGAGTTGTTAATATAAGTGAACTGTGGTTCCCACGTAGCTCGCTGTACTTGGTAATATATTTGAAACACGTGGGATGAAATGAAAAAGATGTTTACGTTCTTTTAGCTTGCCAAGTAAATCATTTATGTAAAACTAATTTTGCACTGCATAGGGCTAAGTCTTCGGCTGCGGTGGCTGATCCTTCTCCCCTGCCGAATAATTAGTAACTAGGCTGACCTGCATGCTATTGTGATAGTTTTTCTCTATTTTTCCTCTATATAATTGATGATTTCATTCTATGAGTCTTTGTTGCCGCAATACATGTAAAATAATTCTTCCTCACTTTGTAAAGTCGGCTCTTGGTGGGCGTTGGGAGGACTAGATGGCAATGCGTAATACACTAGTACGTCGCTAGGCCGGGTGAATCTGTACAAGTTCCTTTAGCTACAGGATGGCGTTGCACAATAACAAAATTAGCCCTCAACCAAGCTGAGTGTTACATGCTGGTATCTTTTGGAATTACTGCAACCGGATAAGGGTCTTTGGGTCTCAGAACCATCTCGGCGCAGGAGGTCCTTGTAATGCTGGATAATGAGAACAAAATATGGTGCAGAAGCCTCATTTGGGGCCTAATTAATCAAAGATACTTAAATTAACAACAAAAAAAGAAAAACTATAAGTTAGTGTTTGGGAGACAATTGGTAAATTTCCTGTATTCCGGGAACCTGGTAGTTTGCTAGGGCTAACAACGGGGGTTACGATCAAAGGGTGTTCTTTTTCTTTTAGGGCTCTTTTCTTTTATTACTAAGGGTTAATGTTTGTTAAGCGTTGGTGTCCCTCTTCAAATGTATAAACATATTTCTGATTATCAATGCAGACGACACTGTGGGACGTACTTATTTTTCCAAGGTACGGCGAAGTATATTGCCAAAACAATCAATAGCGTTAATACAACATAAGACATGGGCAAGAAAGGCTAATTTACAAATAGAATTGTAAACTAATAAAGTCTCTCATTGAAGTTCAAAGTAAAAAACTAAGGCTAAAAGTGATTTCCTTTATCAATCTTTTTTAAGGGCGCATTCGAGATAAACAACTTTACCTTAGTACGGTGTCAAGACCAACGGAAATATTTTGTCATAAAATTTTTCTCGAAAATATGTTGCAATCTCTCGATTATCCTACAGTAACCTGAAATTTATTACGATGAATAATTGGTTCAAATTACCATCTGCCTACGGAAAAAAGTTGCCACTTATAGCGAATTAGCTGTATTATATTATGAATAATTAGAGGGATAGAAGTGTATTTAGAAAAAACTTCTGAATTAACTTTTAATATTATTCGAATTATTTTAGCTCTTTTTCTTCAAATAATACATAATTGGCTTGGGGGTGTTAGTACGAAAGTTTAGTTAAGGAAGCGCAATAATAAAGGTTGCCAGGTTGGTGGTAGCAAAATAACGAGGGTTGAGCACCAGAGTTAATTTGGTTTTTCGCCCCTCGGTTCTTTTGATGGAGTTTCATACATCAACTGCTGAGGTACTCACTATTATTTTTAAGCAAAATTTAGTAGATTTATTCACTTATAGATCTCTAATTTACATAATTTTTATAGAAATCTCGGTAGAATTTAATGCACAAGGCAGTATAATCTTCAATGATGAAATGGGCGTGTCTTTTTTAATTTCCGAGAAATCAATTTAACAGATTCAATATACCTAAGAATTATGGACTTATAACTACAGTAACCAGACATTTTTCAGTGGTTCTCGACACGCTCTCACTACATCTCCAGGACGCAGAGACCAATAAAAGTTTTGCGTTAATTAAAGGCATCTTTATTCTGGGAATTCGCTCTAACTCCTAGTGGTAATAATATTTTAATTAATTAATTAGTAATTATGTAAATATTTCGCTCGAAATTTGCTTGGGAATTTTGCCTCATTAACACCTGAATTTTGCAGCCTGATAAAACAATGGAACTTCATTAAATTTAAAATAACAATAGATCAGAATTTATGTGTTGAAGTTGAAAGTATTTGGCTCAGAGTTTCTGCAACAAGCGTAACATTCTACATGTAGTATTGCTAATTTGTTGTGTAATTGCCACGAATAAATTTAAAAAAATTATATGCATGAAATTTGTAAAATTCTGCTTTTTTATTCACATTTAATAAATGTGCGTGGGAATATGGGTAAATGATTTTATTTATTTCGTTCAATATTGTTTTTCGATTAATATTGTATGTTAGAAATTAATAAAATATCTTGTATCTATTTTATTGAATCCATTCATAATTTTTAATGTAATTTTTTGATATTTCTAGGCTATGAAGTTCCACATCTTGGATATTGTTTATCGACTTAATACTTCGTATTTCAGCCTTATGAAAATTTTGGAAAAATTCGCTAAAAACGTATCTGCTTTACAATATGAATAGAAAATAATAAGCTACTGATATTTGTATTTTTTACTTTTTACATATATATATATATTATTTAATTTTAATATATATAATCTCATATTATATTTTAATTAATATTAACATTTTATTTATAAATAGTATATATAAATGTATATCGTGCTACATATATATATATATAGTAATATATATATATATATATAATATATGTATATATATAATATAAATATATAATATTATATATATATATATAATATTATATATATTATATATATATATATATATATATATATATATATATAATATATATGTATTATATATACTATATATATATAAGTATATATATATATATTATTATAATATTATATAGATAGAATATATATATATATACTGAATACTTATATATATATATAATATTTTATATTAGTTAATATATATATATATTATATATATATTATTATAATATATATATGGTTATTTATATATAATATATATATATCTATATATATATATATATATAATATATATATATATATATATTATATATATATATTTATAATAACGGGTTAGGAATGTTTCTGAGAAATACGATATAAAATTCTGATACTGGAATGAATACATCGATAGATGCCCTGACAGTATTCTAACTTTTACAGAGGCATCAAGATATTCATAAGCTGTTATTTTTGTTAGTGATTAGAGAGTTGTTGTTTCATTACTATCGATAAGGGAGAGGCTAACCGTGTACGTATGCACGTAATAGATGTCAACGGCGTGCATATTTTATCTTATAAATTAATAATATTAAAGAGTATATATCGATAAGCATAGATACTATCATACTTTGCAAATCTAAAAGCATTCATTCTTGACTTTTACCAAATATATAATTATATATATATAATATATATATATATAATAATATATTTATATATATATATATATATAGTACTATATATATATATAATATATATTATATTATATCTATATCTAATATGTATATATAATATTAAATGTTGTTTACATGATGATCCGTTATATTTGTTTTCCTGTTTTTTTTTTTCATATAAAATTCTGATATAATATGTAACTAACAATAAATTTCAGTTGATAAACAGGATCAAAAAATTTTAAATTCCAAAAAAGTAATTATTTAATAAAATCGTTCTTTTTTTTAAGCATCGTACGTTTGGCAGCTACAGGGAGAATGAGAAACTCTCGAATATTTTCTGAAATGCAACAATCTTATTTAGAAAAACTCTAAAACAAGAAAAAAAAAGTTACGCAAAATCGTTCTATTCAGGATAAAATTACGCTTTTGGCTGAAGTAGTCGATAGGAATATAGTTAGGTTGATTGCTTATGACCAATCCTAAGTTCAAAGGTTATGATAAGTTTTGTTAAGTATACACAGAATCAATAAATTATATAAAAAAAAAATCAAAGGACCAAATTTCACCCAGAAACATTACTTTTTCCGCTACCTAAAATTCTTTTACATTTTAACACTAAAAACATTGTTCTTCTCAATGGCAAATTGTACGTTAATTGCTTCTTTATTATTTTAAGTTTTTAATATTTAAAATTTCGTATCTTTCTTATCATCATTTTAAATTATTAACACCAGCATTATATAATTTACAAATCTTTTTCCACTCTCTCAATCTGTCATCAGTAATTAACTGATCCCATATAATCACAAGGTCTAATAGTATATATATATATATATAATATATATATATTTTATATAGTATTATATTATATAAAAATATATATATATATATATTATATCATATATATATATATATATATATATATATTTCAATAAGCTGTAAACACGCTTGAAACAAGTCAAAATTTATTGTATGTTTTAAACTTTATTTTCTTAAGGCTATTTTAAAAATCCAAGTTAATAGATTGAATCTTAAGCAATATTTCGCTCCCTAAAAATGCTTCGACAAAATCTTCGGATACGAAGCGGAAACAAATGTTAGTAAAAAAGGTCGCAATGAGATAAGAATAATGGACCGAAAAAAATTGAAGTGGGGGAAAAAAATGAAAAAGAAAAAAACCAAAAAAGTGAAATGAGACAAAAGCGGAAAAAGTTTGAAATTAAGATTTTGCCATTCTGGAAGAATTGATTCCTAAATTTCGGGAAGAGTGGAACAAAACGCCCAAACAGTACAACTTCGGTAATTGCGTGAAAAAAAAATTATATTAAAAGTTATATAGTTATATATATATATATATATTATATATATATATATATATTATATATAATATATTATATATATATATATATATATATAGTATAGTTATATATTATATATATAATATTATAATATATATATATATATATTTCCGAGGGATTTGTAGGAAAGAAGTAATAGTATCCTTATATAAGAGTAATGGGGATAAGAGGAACTATAGGAATTATAGGGAAATTAGTTTATTGGAAATGTTGTAGGGAAGATATAATGCTAGTATTTTTGGTGAAAGAATGCGGTCCAGTGACTGAGTGGACTGATTGGTTAAGAACAAAGTTGTATTTAGAAGTGGTAGAGGATGTGTGGATCAAATATTTACATTGAACAAATGATAGAGAAAATGATAAAGAAGAATAAATTGTATTTAGGTTTTATTGATTTGCAACAGGCGTATGGTATTATTATTAGGAAAGCTTTATGGCTGGTTTTAGTAATATATGGTGTTGGTGGTAGACTTCCTGAATGGAATCAAAAGTATGTTGTCAACTTTAATATTTATGTAAGAATAAAATTTTAATTTGAAAGTGATTGGTTTAATATTAATAGCGGAGTGAGGAATGGATGTATTATGTCTCCTTGGTTATTCAATTTGTATTTGGATGGGGTTATGAAAGAATTAGAGGTGGGGGTGGCAGGGGAAGGTGTTAAAGAATGATGGAGAATGGTAGAGAGTGGATGGTTCCCTACTTAAATGCGAATGATTTGGTTTTGTGTGGCCAATCTGAAGAGAGCTTTAGAGGATTGGTAGAGGGGTTTATCATAGTGTGCAAAATGAGGGGTTTGAAAGTAAAGGTAGATTAGAATAAGGTTATGGTAGTGAGTGAGGGGAGTCTGCAGTGAAGTTATATTAGATGGCGAGCAACTGAAACAAGTGTCTGAGTTTTAATATTCAGGATATATGTTGAATGAAAATGGAACTGATGATGCAGAGTATAGTAGGAAAGTTGTGAACCGAAGAAAGGTGTCTGGTGCAATTAAATTGAGTGCGCTAGGGTTTTGCATGAGAGTATGTTGTTACCTGTGTTAATATATATTACTAAAACTATGGTATCGAACAAGAGGTATAGATCTAAGGTACATTGTGTTCAGATGGACAATCTTAGGGGCGTGTTAGGGGTGAGAAGAATTGATAAAATGAGTAATGAACGCACTAGGGAGTTGTGTGGTGTGAAGAAAGGAATAAATGAGAGAATAAACGAGAGAACATTGAGAGGGTTTGGTCATATGAAAATGATGGATGATAGTTGGTTGGTTAAGCGGATTAAAGTGGTGAATGTGCTGGGAATCGACCGGCTGGGAAACCAAAGAAAAGTTGATTTAGTCAGTAAAGGAATGCCTGAAGGAGGGGAATGTGAGTTTTGGCGAGAAGAAAGTTGAATAAAAGGAGTGAATGGCTTGGTTTTGTTAAGGTGTATGGTTGTGGGCCTTGCCCAGGGAATGAACCCTATATTGACGAGATGCCACACTGAGGGTCAGTCGCAACTTTGTGAAACCCTAGGGTGAATTTTTCCGACTGCGACGAGACCTCACTTGAGGGTATAAAGGGGATGGTAGGTGAGGTTTTCTTTTCGACTTGTCATATTCTTCTGCTATTTTTCTGCTCCGGTGTATGATGCGCACCTCACCCCCACTCTAGGGATAGGAGGTAGAGGAAGATATAGATTATAATATATATATATATATATATATATATTATATATATATATTTATATATATATATATTATATATATATATATATATATATATATATATATATATATATAGTTTATATATATATATATTTATAAATTTTTTAGGGGTTCCTTTTTTAGGAATATATATAAATATATTAATTATAGTATATATTTATATATATATATAATATATATATTATATAATATATTATATATATTATATATATATATATATATATATATAATATATATATATATATATATATATATTTATATATATATATATATAATTATATATATATATATGATAGTATAAATATATATATATATTCGATTATATATATATATATATAATTATATATATAATAATATATATATATATATATATTATAATATATTTAGTAATATATTATTTATAATCCTTACTTCAGTAAAAGAATTAAAAATAATCTTGCATGAAAGAAATTTCAAATATAAAAAGATGCTATTTTTATATATGATATATATAATATATATATATATATATATATATATATATATAATTATGTATATATATATATTATATATTATATATATATATTATATATATATATAATATTATAGTATATATATATATATATATATAATATTATCAGTGGCGTAGGCTAGTGTTTTTAACATGGGAAGGCAAGATATATATATATTATATATATATAATATTATATATATATATATATATAATATAATATAATATATATATATATATATATAAATATATATTTAATATATATATATATATATATTGTATATATATATTATATATATATATATATTATATATATATATATATATCTATATATATATAATATATATATATTTATTATATATATATATATATTATTATATATTATACATTATATATATATATATATATGCGTGCATTATACGGTCATAAATTGGGGGAATAGGAGGAGTCGAGCGCCTTGCACCCTTGAATCTGCCTTCTTCCCCTAAATTTGAGCGACATCCCCTACATTCCCAATATTGTCTTTTCAATGTTTTAAGAAAAATATGGTATGGGGAACTAAACTTTTTATATACGTTATGTAATAACATAAAAATAGTATATAATAATTGTTAATAAATATTATTGTATTTTTAATCAGATGTGTGTCCATAAGTAGTTTTAAAGTTAGTAAACATTAGTATAGACGTTGAAGGGGTGAATAAATTATTTTTTCCTATTGGGGTATATATATATATATATTATTATATATATATATATATATATATATATATTATATATATTATATATATATTATTATATATCTTATATAATATATATATATAATATATATTATATAGTATTTTTATATATAATATATATAATATATATATATTATACTATATTATATATATATATTATATATATATATATTAATATATATATTATATGATATATATATATATATATATTATATATATATATAAAGATTTAATTAAAATTGCAGTGAAAAATATTTTAAAAAGGAAAAATTTTTTAAAAAAAAAACTATTTATGACAACATCTAACGATGCACGGCGAGTACGACGCACGGCAGGCTCGCCCCTTTAATACATTGCAAGTATAGGATATATTTATTTCAGCTACGTCTACCTTAAGTAGGCAAGTTAAACAGTGGATGGCAGGCAAAACAGTAAGTAGCTCATTTTTTGTTTTATATTTCTCTAAGATTTTTTGTAGATTAAATTTTCTTTTGGTTTCTTATTATATTAACTTTTTTAATAATTTTTTTATTTGGTTTTTCTTAAATTATAATTTGTTCTTTAAAAAAACATAAAGAAAAAAAAAAAATTAGGGGGCTGCCCTACCCAGCCTATCCTTAACTACGGCCCCTGTATATACATATATATATACTTATATATATTATATATATATATATATATATATTTAATATTATATATATATATATATATAATATATATATTATATATTATTTTTTATTTATTTATATATATATATATATATAGTATATATATATATAATGTTATATATATAGTAATATATAATATATAATTTGCTCTCTAACAGCAAAATGATTTATAATTTGCTCCATTTACATTGTGTAGGTTTGACGAACACTCACTAAATCCAGTTCTGCTAGTTTTTCGACCATAGTGTAATTGAGAAAGTTTGTTTTGAATCCTTTCAGAGCAGAGAAATATTTTTCTGGAGTGCTCGATGCGAGTAACATGGATGCTAGGATCCGTATCGATCCAATTGTTACTGTATTAATCAAATTTATTTAAAAAACATTAAAAAATTTTAATAGATATCGATTGAATTATTTTACAAAAATTGGCATGTATGGATCTATGACTCAAGAACTTGTTCTCTAACTGGTTTGAAAAATCATCAACAAAATGAATTACAATTTCTTTCTTTCTTTTTGTTTAACATTTATTCTGACACGAGACATTTTCATTTCTTCATTAATTAATTAACAGAAAGCAATTTCTGTTGCAAATACCAAATTGGTTAAAAAAAATTTTATCGATGTTTTCGGATGAATCTTTCAAAAAAGAATCATTTTTAATATGATTGAGCAGTTTCTGTCACTAATGATGGAGACTGTAACATAGTACTTAATGAAGATTGAAGGCGAATAAAGTTGATATCATAATTAAACATATAACCAATTCACTCGTGATTACAGATTTCAAAAGATTTTTTGAAGAAGGTTCAATATCTTGATCCATCTCAAGCTTCTCCAAAGCTTCAATAACTGCTTTGAAAACTTTTGTAAATCGTAACTTTCCACCCACCTTGTTTCGTTTTAGGTTTGTCCATTTAGTGTCTGAGAATTTTATTTTCTATTAAAATAGAGTAGTTGTCCGCCTTGGTGAGAAAATAGTGCTCAGTTATTTTCACTGTGTCAATAGTTTCTAATGTGTTGTACTCTTATGAATATGAACAACAAATATACCAACAATCATACCTTATATTTCGACAGTTTGAACACCTCTAAAACTTTCTTCATTGCTGCTGCGCCATCATAGTAGCTGTTCAATCAGAAAGTTGCTGTTTAATTCAACCCTCGTAGTAATGACTTCGCCAAAGATTCTCCTTTTGTCCTTTCGACGGGCACTAAATCTATAAAGTCATCATGAGCCACAAATAGGTTTTCCTCATATATATATATATATATATATATATATATATATATATATATATATATATATATATATATATATATATATATATATATATATATATATATATATATATATATATATATATATATATATATATATATATATATATATATATTCTTTCATTTGGTTTGATTATTATTTTCATTATTCTTATATTTAAAATCTTTAGAAAATTTTCATCTAAAAATTTTGATAGGTTGGGTCACTGGGGTTTAGAACCCTAATCTGGGGGAAAGGAGGTGGATGGCTTTATATATATATATATATATATATATATATATATATATATATATATATCTTATATATATATATAGAAGTATATAGTATATATATATATATATATATATATATATATATATATATATATATATATATATATATATATATATATAACCTCTAATAGAAAATGTCTCGATTCACAGTGTTTGAAAATGCCAAAGTTGAAAGAAGTGGTGAAATTGAATGGAGAAAATGTGTTTCAGACTTTACGAGTAAAGTAAACACGATTATTATAACTGGGTTTTAAGAACAAGATCTGAATAGAGAATGGATGAGGCTGTATGGAAGTTGATTCACACTTTTCCACCTCATCCCCATTCTCAAAGGAGGAGGTATTGGACTGAAGAGTTCAGAAGAGTAGTTTCCACTGTAATAGTATCAAAATAAGGAGATGAATTCAATAGTTCGATTTCTACAAAGTGTGAATAAAAGTGCGAGAGTTGATAAGATTAGAAGAGGTGTATGAGTGGAACATCTTCATGTATAAGATGAATGCTCCACACATGAATGACCAAGACCCTAAACAGAAAAAAAATTCTTTAAAATTCATCAGAATTCCAAGTCTATTAGAATCTTTCTTAGTGAGAAGGAAAAGACCGCAAGAGAAAAAACATTAAAGATGGAAGAAAGTTCGAGTTGTCTTTACAAAGATGTTATAACTTTATGGAAGTTTAAATCGAATAGATAGATGAAGGAATTGGATTTTTAATACATTAAAAATAATTGTCTTTTCTCTACCCTAATTAGAAATATGAGAAGAATCTGAGGATCAAATGGCCATCTTTCAAGTATCAGCTATCAATTATTTGTTAGCATGCTTTCCGAAAAAAAAAACAAAAAAAAAAAACAAAAGATGATATCGTAGTCATAAGAGTATATGAAAAATACGGCTTAATTAGAAACAGCTTCATTTTTTCATAATATTTAAGAATATAAAATTTTAGAAAGAGATTATATAAAATACATAAATAAAACTTTGCAATTATCAAATTAGCAATAAATAAATACACGAATTATTAATTAAACAAGTTAAAAAATGTTGTTGTTAATTAAAAGGATTCTTTCACGCTTCTGAGAAACTAAGTAATTTTAAATATCCGATATTGAAAAATTTTAAAACTTTAATTAAAAATATGCAGTGCAGATTTTTATTCATTTATGTATTCTGGAAACATGAAAGAGAAGTTTTGCATTTATAATTGACTTTATATCGGTTTTGCAGTAGCTTGTCATTTTATTTGTATTCGTTTAAAATTTTAACTCTCTCTCTCTCTCTCTCTCTCTCTCTCTCTCTCTCTCT
>JABUQX010128264.1:0-15000 GCA_015478945.1 Trachelipus rathkii
AAAAAATCCACCCTAGAGCATCATGGGACCGCGACGGACCCTTACATGGTAAATCGTCAATGTAAGGGTTCATCCCTTGGCCCAGGTGGGCCACAACCATGCCCCCATACAAAACCCCGCCATTCTCTCCTATCATGCACCTTTATTCTCGCCCTGCCAAAACTCACATTTCTCTCCTTCAGACCAATTTTTTTATTCGTTCACAATGACAGTCAATCCACTTTCTTCTTCGGGTCTCCCAGCCCGTCGGGTTCCCACACCACCTCACCACTATACATCCGCTTAACCCAACCGACTTTCATTCATCTTTCCACATGACAAACCAATCTCACATACTTTCATTTATTCTCTCGCCAGCATTTACCCCTTTCTTCACACCACACAACTCTCTAATACGTTCATTCCTCATTTTATTAATTCTTTTCACACCTAGCATGCCCCTAAGATTGTCCATCTGAACACATTGAACTTTAGATCTATACTTCTTATTCCAGACCAAAGTCTCACTACCATACAATAACACAGGTAACAACATACCCTCATGTAAGACTCTAGCGCACTCAGACCCTAGTCCCTTTACATTCACGCCAAACCGATTTATTGCACCAGCCACCTTCCTGCCATTCACAACTTTCCTACTACACTCTGCATCATCCGTTCCCTTCTCATCCAACACATACCCTAAATATTTAAACTCAGACACTTGCTCCAGCTGCTCATCATCTAACATAACTTCACACTGAGCACTGTCCTCACTCACAACCATAACCTTACTCTTATCTACGTTTACTTTCAAACCCCTCCTTTTACATACCCTGCCAAATCTCTCTACCAATCCTCTCAAACTCTCTTCAGACTCGCCACACAGAACCAAATCATCCGCATACAATAGGTAGGGCACCCTCCACTCCTCTCCATTCTCCATCATTCTAACACCATTTCCTGCCATCCCCACCTCGAATTCTTTCATAACCCCATCCATATACACATTGAATAACCAAGGAGACATAACACAACCCTGTCTCACTCCGCTATGTTCTCCTACAGCTTTTCTTACACCCGCTTCACTATCGTCATACATACTTTTTTTTATTCCATTCAGAAGCCCACCCACAACACCATATATCACTAATCCCTCCCAAAAACCCTCTCCTATTAACTCTATCATAGGCCTGTTGCAAATCCATAAACAACCTAAATATAATTTATTCTTCTTCTCCCTCATTTTCTCAATCATTTGTTTTCAATGTAAAGATTTGGATCCACACACCTCTACCACTTCTCACGCACCTTGACCTACACACAACCACTCCCCAGTCAGTCAACGCCTCTTTCGACCAAAATACCAGCATATACCTTCCCTACAACACTCTATAAACTTATTCCCCTATAATATTCTACCAGTTCCCCTTCTCCCTTACCCTTATACAAGGGTATTATTACCGCTCCTCTCCAATCCTTTGGAACTATACCCTCCATAAACGCTTTTATTTAACACAACTTCCAAATCCAATCAATCACCATCTCGCTCCGTTCTTTGATCATTCCACTAGTAATTTCATCTATTAGCCTGCAGTTTTTACCATCTTCAACTTTTCACCCTTATTCCCATTACCTCCCCCTTACTATAACCTCATCCCCAAAATAACTATTCCTTCTTTGCACCATCAAAAACACACACATTCACTAACACCTCAATCATTACTGTTAATATTGTGCAGATTTTTGTGAAAGTGTTCTTTCCACACTCACCTTCCATCCATTTCATCAGTTACAAAAGCACCATCCCTATTTCATTATTCTAAGCAGATTCCCCCTTATTCTCATTCTAACCTTTCCGCGCTTCCTTCAGAAGAGCTTCCCCTATTTTCCTTGTATGTCCCTCATTCAATCCTCCTTCCAAACTGCTTCATTTACCTCTGTAATCTCCTACGTATACACTTTAGTATTGTCTTTTTTCCTCTTAATATATATTCCAGCATCTTTCCTTTTTGAAACTTCATCATTTGCTTTTTAGTACAATTCAACCACGCTTTCTTTTTTAACCTTAAGCCGCTTTCAATCACCTCTTCAATTCCACCGTTCGCTGTTTTTAACATTCTTACTTTCCTACTATTAGCACATCGCACAATACTTCCTTTGCACTACTAACAATTGCTTTCTTCATTTGCCCCCAGATTGGTTCAGTATCAACTTGTTCACATTCACCTTTATTAGCGAGCGCTCTTACATACTTATCCTTATTCTCTTGCTCACTTACTTCTCACTCTTAATTTTACCTACTTCCTTTCGTAACTCAACTTCCTCTCCATCCAAGCCCCACTAACTTAATTTTTCATAGAACAACATAATGATCCGTTAATCCCATTCCTAAACCCCTCAGATGATTTAACATCCAACACATACTTTAACATCTCCTCCTTCTTCACAACACAAAATCAATCATAACTTTTGTTCACTTCGAATCCAATCTCTTACCTACACCAACTCCTAGTATACCTTAATGGATACTCTTTGTGTTTAAAGAAAGTTTATTTTACTTACTTACACACATACCACTCTCTTCACAGAAATCAATTCCCTTCTTCCATTTCATCATTTTTCTTCGCCGCCATCCTTCTTTTTCTTTTTCCATAACCACCTGTTATATTTACCATTCCTTTTTTGATCACTACTATCTCAACTCTCTAGGTTTACGCCCAAATCTCTATCTATCCTGATTACTCTACTTCACTTCCATTCCTAGACATCATTCAAATTTATTCCGAAATTAATCGTACTTCTCTTCAAACGTCTCCTCAGATGGTACCTATTACGTCACAACCACACACCAGTTTTTTTTTTTTTTTTTTTTTTCTTTTTTTTTCCTTTGATCACTTTTCATAACTTATAATTTAACTCATTAGTAATTCTAGGACTTCACACATATTCAATAGTTCTTACCATAGCTTTCATACCACAGGTTTTTCACTCAAATCAAATATTTTCAAACTCCTTCTCTTCCTCTCTCATTCTCTTCCAACTACCAGCACGTACACACGATTTTTGATCTTTACCAGAAGTTTCAACTTCTTTTTCTTCTTTTCATCTTATAGTTTCAGTCATCAGCGAGCTTAAATTCAATATTTTGCCCTTTCTAAACTTCATCCATTTTCACTTTCTCTCCTCTATTCTCCTCAAATCATTTATTCTCTCTGACATTCCATGTACCTATATGATTTCGATTCATACAATTTCGCCGAAAGTTAGAAGGTCGTTTAGTCGGCGATTCAGCATTCTCCGAGCAATTGTCTATCAGCATTTTCCTTAAGCAGAGATAGGGTGGTGAGTTGGGCAGCCCACCAATTCTTACCACCGCCTTAGTCGATCTTCTCATGACACGCAGAGACATACGATTGTTGGGAAAATTCTTTCTCCTCCGCACTCATCTCAGGTTGAATGAGTTAGTTTGGGATGTCTGTAAGTGGTTTTCTAGAGTGGTGGTGTGTACTTTAATTCATGTTGTTTGATTTGATTGTGGTATAAATGGTGGTTTAAGTTTATATGTTGCTGGAAGGATTGAGTGTGTGATAGAATAATGTACGCTTAAAAGAGAAAGTAACGCCACCATTTAATATAATTGGGTAGGTAATTTCATCATCGTAGTATGTGCGTGTTTAACTCTCCCTCATTAGATAATATTTTATATATATATATATTTTATATATTATATATATATTATATATATTTATATATTATATTTATATATATATATATATATATATTATTATATATATTATTATATAATATATATATTTATATATATATATATATATTTTATTATTTATATTATTTATATATATATATTATTATTTATTATATATATATATATATATATTTTTATATATAATATATATTATCATATATATATTATATATATATATATATATTAATATAATATATATATATATATATATATATATATATATTATAATTAATATATATATTGTTATATTTATTATTATTTATATAAATATATATATATTATTATTATTAATTCTATATATATATATATATTATATATATTTATATTTTTTTTTTTATATATATATATATATATTATATAATTTATATTATTTATTTTTTTTATATATATATATATAATATATATATATATATATATATATATATATATAATACAGTGTTTGGGCACTTGCGACGCAAAACTTGTTGCGGCCGCAATTGCGATCGCAATTATCTCGGTTGCGGTTGCGATTTGCGCCGCTAATTATTTTGAATGAGTTGCCGAATTTGGCTTGCGACCTTTTTTGCAATTTCTTTTAAGCAAAAATTACACTAGCAAATCGCAACCTGTTTAGCAACTTTAATTAATATAGAAAAATAAACATTTAATTATATTATTCTGGTTTGAATTGTTTCAAAACTCGTACAAGTTTAGACATGTTATTTACAATATGTACCCGGTTCTTTCGTTTCATTTTGTAATGTCGCAGCGTTAATTAGTCTAATTAATTCAACTATTACTGAATTATATGTTGTGTTTTTTTTTTTTCCATTCGTAAAGAACTTTTCAACTCTTGTATAAAATGGATGTTTTCTTGACGAAAACGTCAAGTAAAAATATTTCCCGGTCCCATACCCACAATTTCCTTTCAAGTTGAAGGTTTGATATTTCAGTAAGTATCGCTACTTGTTATGTTAGCTTCTGCTAATGTCTAGAATGTGAAAACTGTCTAGGATTAGTCCGAAATCACAAATTACCTCCTGGCCTTTTAAACCTAAGATTTTTTGAGTTTGTTAGCTTTCAAACTTAGGTGATCGTATGGTATTTATAAATGTATTAATGTGTTTACCGCCAGTCTAAAATGTTACAAGGCTCAGAAAAGTCCCTCTACAGTCTGCAATCACATATTTCAAGCATACATGGAGAGGTAAGAAACTATTCTTAGATAGACTAGCATATATTTTTGTGAAATCCCAACACACACACACAACACACACACACACACCACACACACATTCACATATATATATTATATAATATTATATACATATATATATTATATAATATATATATATATATATATAATATATATATAATATAATTATATATATATATATACTTATATTATAATTTATATATATATATATAATATATATTTACGTTATTTATATTATGCATATTATATATATTATATTATATTATATATATATATAATTATTATTATAATTATATTTATATATATATATATTATATATATATATATATATTTTATATATATATATTATATATATATTATATTTATATATATATTTTATATATTATTATTATATTAGTGTTGATGGCATGAAATCAACATTTCCTGTTCATCCGCATTTGCGGAATCCATTCTTCACTCTAAATTGACATCCGCAATTTCCGCAATTCTCACTTACTGGTCACATCTCGCATCGCATCCTCTTTTTTGAGATTCTGAAGTGAAATGTTTTCTAACATTTGATTATTAATGCATATAAAATTATAAATTGATTTTTTTGGCATATTTATTTATCATTTAAGTTTATGGGAATAATTGTAATTTTTAATTTCCGATTTCTGTATATTTATATATAATATATATTATATATATATTATATTTTTTATTTATAATTTATATTTATATTTTTTATATATTATATATAATATTATATTATATTATTATTATTTTATTTTATTTATATTATATTATCTATATAATTTATTTATATATATATTATATATAATCTTATATTATATTATATAATATAATATATTAATTTTTTATATAATATTTATTATTTTTATATATATATATATATATATTAAGGTGGGTTGGTTTCACGATAACGAAAAATTATGTTATCTTAGTTTGACGATACCTTGAATAAATCGAATCGAACTCTTTATCATCGATTTAACTCGATATCCGATAACTTTCGTGATAAATTTATCTTTGCCGATAAGTTGCTGATAATCCGATTTATCCGATAATCCAAATTTTATGTAGTTTCATTTGTATTTATTTTAAATAAAATGCTTAAAAAATACACACGTACTTTTGTGGTTTTGAACAGTGTGCAAGAATCCATGTTTTGCTCGAGCTGAAGCCCTTTTTCACTTCCTCTCCCACTATAAATTTTATGGACCATATAAATTCGGTAATTTTTCTTAGTCCAATTTTGAACTATATAATAACATCTCCAACTGTAAGCTTTTTTTTGCTCCTTTAAAACGTTGTTTTCCCGGTGTTTTTTCCCTGTGTCTGTAGTTCATTCTTTCAGAATTTTCAAATTTTTTTCAAAACCCATATTTTTTTGACATTCTTCGTATCAACTAACCATTTAAATTTTTTTCGAATGACTTTCTAATTACTTGAAATTTATTTTGCATGATATAGGTTCCATTACCTACAATATTTGAGAGTTACATTTTCGAATTTTTTTTTGAAGTTTTTTGTTTTGCTTCATTCGTTGATTCCATTATTTCACTTAACTAACTTTTTTTATTTGGTTATTATTGAAATTGTTAAATATATGTTTTTTTTTTTTATTCTATCTTGATCAAACATCAAAATTATTTCACAGGGCTTGTACAATCGGGCATGATGCATCTTTTTTACTTAGTTAATTTTTTTGTATACTCTAATAAGAAATTTTTTTAATAAATTTTCTAAAAAATTTTTTTTTTTTTTTGAATTAGTTATTGTTTCCAAGAAAAATTTTTCTATAAATTTTAATGCTATATACAACAGAAATTATCTAAGTAAATATATGTGCTTATCTTCCCCGATTACATATGCTTTTGAAAATTTCATTTCCATCTTCTTCGCCAAGAACAAAAAAAAATTTATCGCTCATTTTTCATATTTCAAAATCCTCCTAAATTAGTGGGTTTTGGAAATATTTGGACAACGCTTGCATCACTTAATTAACTCAATAATAATCGAAATATGTTACTTCTCTCATATTGTATGGTAATTTGACGCTATCTATGCATATTTCTTAAGTTTGTAGTCAATTTCAAAAAATTTTTGGTAACTTGATTACGAAGAATGTCAAAAACAAGGGTTTTTTTGAATTTAAATTTTAAAATTCTTGATAAGAATGACTTATCAGACACAGAAAAAACACCTTACTTGGAATAATAACACGTTTTAGTTAGGACCAATTAATAAGTCTACATGTTTGTGTGTTTTCGTAGTCATAAATTTCTTGGCTGAAAAATCCTAAATTTTTATATGTTCATTTTTAGGGGGTGGGAATAGGGCTTCAGCCAGAGCAAAATATTTGATCTTGCCCTTATTAAGAAAATGTTAAAAATAAATTTATACATCTTCTTTTCACACTATTTATATATGATTTATAAATATTAATAATTTTAGTTTTCTCTTTATACCGACTATGTATCTTCTTCAGATATATGTGATGTTTGCTAACTCTTGGTCTTTTAATATAACTTGTAAACTCTTGGATATCTTATTAAATAATTTAATTTTTTTTCCCTTTGGCTTCTCAGTGTTTTTTATAATACAATGTTTTGATTTTTCGTCATTTACTTATTTTGCTCTGTGTTTAATGGATTTCTACAATGTTATGTAAAAAGCCAAGATAAAGTAATAAAGGATTTTGAAAATGAAAAATCAAAGCCATTAGTTAATTACAATTTATCAATATAAAGAATACAAATACTAGGTTCTGGCCTTCTGCAGCATTTTGTATGTTCCCTTCATAAACATGAGCATATTAAAATTTTTCATCTGGCCAGAGAATATATATATATAATATATATATATATATATATATATATATATATATATATATAATATATATATATATATTATATATATATATATATATATATAATATAATTATATATATATAACAAAAAAGTATCGCGATAACCCATATTGATAAAAGATTTTATCGGATAGCAGATAACCCGAAACCTTTATCGCGATAAATTATCGCCATATAGTTATCGGTAGTTTGGAACAAAAATTATCGCGATACCGATTATCGGTAAAAAGTATTTTAATCCGATAAAACAAGATAACCCGAAAACCGTTATCGCGTAAATTATCGCGATAATTTATCGCGATAACGCCCACTGAATGTAATATATATATATATATATATATATATAATATATATATATATATATATATTTTTATATTATATATATAATATATATATATATTGTATAATATATTATATATATTTATATATATTATCTATATATATCATATATATATACTATATATAATATATATATATATAAATAGTATATATTATTTATTTATATTATATATATATGCGTTTTTTTTGGCAACTTTGATCTGGCCGACTTGGGGGCCTTGCGGTCGCTTTCTACGCCTAGCTATAATTGTAAATGACTGCTTTGACTCTGGTGACACTTTCGGCTTCTGCCGATAAGGTGGGAGCTGTAATTGTTGATGGTATGAGCAGGTTCATTCACTTCTTCGACTAAATCTTTCTCTCCTGATAATCCATGGTTCAATCGTGCTTGCTCTCTGGTCATTTCAGGCTAGAGACAGTGCTTAATCAGGGTGGAAAAATTCTCGCTCTTCTATCACTCTTGCTAATTTCCATTCAGCTAGAAATCGTTGCAGAGATACTCTTCGTGAGCAAGCGGCTTCATCTATTATAGAAAGTTTTGGCGCTAACTTCTATTCTATGATTTTCTCCTACTTGATTATATCTTTCTGGCCTCTATGCTCAAATACATCTCTTAATATCAACTCTCTGTAAATCTGGTCCTTTTCCCTCTCTTATTCTAATCTGTTGGTTCTGTTTGCTTAATTCTCCAAAACTGAAAAAGGAAAAATCTCTTCCGGTCCTCCTATTTTCCTCTAACTCAACCCTAAACGATTCCCTTTTTTCTTCTTTTCTTTTTTTTTTTTTTTCCTCCTCGTCTCCTCCTTCTTATCTTCAGTTTGTCCTATTGCCATTTGCTGTTGATTTTACATTTTGATCGGGTGCAATGGCTTCTCTGAAATCATACTGTAACTGTTAGGAAGGCTGGTGGCCCGGATGGCATTCTCCTTCCCTGAGTTTTGATGGAGTGTGCTTTCGTGCTGACCCCGCCCCTCGATCAACTATATTCTCTATGTCTCAAATACTAATACTTTCCCTTCAGTGTTGGAAGGCACGCCACATGTCCAACCTGTTTACGACAAAAAAAGGAAGCCGCTCTGATCCTTCTAAATATCGCCCTTATTCTATGATTTCTATCTAAGATCTTTGAAAACCCCCTTCTCAACTCTCCTTTCTTAGATCATCTGGAGTCTCATTCAACTTCTTTTCCGATCGCCCAGTACGGCTTTTCGGAGCTCGAGGTCTAACTGGCGAATATACTTTTCTATCCTAACTGTTTATAGTTTTCCGCCCTTGGAATTACGGAGAGACTTGCGTTGGTGGCGCTTGACATATCCAAGGCATTTGACCGGATATGACACGAGTCATTGCTCTCCAAGCTCCCTTCCTTTGGGTTTCCACCTTTTTTGCTACTTATGTCATAGTTTTCTTTTCAAATCACGTCCAATATCGGCTGTTCTTTTTCTTTTCAAAAGTGTTGTTCCTCAGGGTTCTGTCTTATCTCCGACTTTATTCCTACTTTTCATTAATGAATTTCTCACCTGCACATCTAACTCTATTCACTCATATGCCGATGACTCGACCCTTCATTCTTCAACTCATTAAGAATTCGTAAGAATATTGACAAAACGAAAACGGCTTTAATCTTTCCGATTTCTATTCTCGATGATGTGGATAGAATTTCCTGGTGGGGTCGTCTAAATCTTGTGAAATTCAATTCTTTTATAAACCAAATCTCATTACTAAATCTCCCTCTCTAAAACACCTTCTAACTTCCCTATCTCTTCGCGGGTTCTTCAGCTCGTCTCTTCCTGTTGCATATGAACATCTTGGCCTAACATAAACAAAAATTTTGGAACCTAAACATCACAAACGGTTGCTAGGGCGGCCCTCAAAGAAACTGGGGAGTTTCTGTTTAGGCTGGCGAGACCTTTATTTTTCCTCTTCTCGGTTGCTCCAGCTATACAAGGGCCTAATCCACCCTTGTATGGAGTACTGGCTCTCATATCAGGGGTGGGGTTCTTCTGATCACTGTTCCGTTGCTTATTATATATGGGTTTGAAGGCAAAGGCCAAAAAGGCTTTTATAAAAACTTTCTGCCCTTTCCAGTTCACGTTGACCCTTATCTTTACGGCGGATGTTGGTGGCTTTATCTCCTTTTCTATAGGTAACCCTGCAGCTTGGGCAGGGCGCTCGAGGGAGCTTATACTCGCGTACCATCTCCTTTACGAACGCCCTCGTAGCAAAAGGGGTGCTGTTTCGGCGCATGAGTTTGTGTTGATATTGGTAACTCCAGGCTTTTTTGCCTGCGGTGCTTCCTTTCATTTGCCTGCCACATCTGTTTCTGAGGAGTTCTCTCATCTCCTGTTTTCCCTGCTGGAATTTAATCTCTCTCACTTTAAAAGCCTGCGTCTGTGCTCATCTGCGTATTTTGCGTTAGTTGATGAATATCTGAGGTGTGCAACACCCCCTCCTTGAATAGGGCTCTGCCCGTGAGTGTGGTGGTGACAACTGTAAATATATATATATATATATATATATATATATATATATTATAATATATATATATATATATATATATATATATATATATATTATTACTTATATATATATATAATATATAAATATATATATATATATTATATATATATTATATATTTAATATAAATATATATATATATATATATTTATATATATATATATATATATATATATATTATATATATAATATATATATATATATAATATAATATAATTATATATATAATATAATATATAAATATATAATATATATATTAATATATATATATATATAATATATATATATATATATACTTTTTATTCAAACTCAAACGTGTAAACCATCCGCATCCTCATCCTCATCTACTTTAAGATCCGCATCCGCATCCTCATCCTCTTTTTAAGATCCGCATCCGCATCCGCATCCGCATCGGCGCTTTTTGATCATCAGGTCCATCACTATATATATATATTATTACTTATCTAATATATATATATATATATATATATATTATATAATATATATATATATATATATATATATATATATATTATATATGTATTATATTATATAATATTAATATATTATTATATATAATATATATATGATATATATATATATATTTTTATATATATTTATATTAATATATATATATATATATTATATATATTATATATATATATATAATATATATTATATCGTGGCGTCCTGGGATACACTTGGGTATTCAGAGTTTTTAATATATATATATATATAATATTATTAATATATATATATAATATATATATATATATATTAATATTATATATAGTATAAATATATATATATATATATATTTATATATATATATATATTTAGCTAAACGAAAAACATAAACATATTTTAATAATTAATAATACGTACCTATTTATTTTGTATGAAAAGCTTGTTTTCATTATATTTTACCAAATACTTAATTTTAAATACATTCCAATTGAGTAATTTCTTAGGCCTATCATTTTTTTAAATAGAGCTCTCGTTTTATAGATAAGTTTTAAAAAGCGCGTTTTTTCTTTAAATATAATAATTAAAACAAAAGACAGGAAAGACCAATAATATTTTATGTATATAATGCTAAATACCACTTAAATGAAGCTATATAAAATTAATATTCAATATCAGAATCAATTCAGACTCATTCGATACAAAATTTCAAAGAAACTGCCACAAGCCACATATTTCGTACATATTTGCGGGAAGATCGAGAACGAAAGATTTCATATATATTATCGATTATTATAGGTAGGACAGACTAGCCCGCTCCTTTATAAGTTGACGATGAAAATGACGTCATTCGTCCGCCTTGGGTAAATAATTTTACTGTTAAGATCAGAGTAGGAGCGAGAATTTCTAAATGAATTCAATAATTATTATAGCTAATATTATTGTGGTTGTTTTTCTTTTAATTTTTGATGCAAAATAGCTTTCTTTTTTTTAATCTTTTATATAAAATTTAATAATTTAGTATACTTTTACAATTTAATTTCAATTATTTAAAACCTAAAAAATATTGGGTAGGAGCTACCTACCCGGCCTACCCTATATATACGCCCCTGATATATATATATATATATATATATATATATATATAATATATATATATATATATATATATATATATATATATATATTATATTATATATATTATATATATAATATATATATATTATATTTGCTGAGGAAGTATTAATTTCTCTTGTTTTAGTATATTTAACGTACAATAGTTGCGGTTGCGAATTGCGGTTGCGACCGCAATTGCGTTTGCGGTTGCGATCGCAATTATTTCTTACGAATTGCGATTGCGATTGCGCCGCAATTATTTTTGGGTTGCGGGCCCAACACTATATATATATATATATATATATATATATATATATATATATATATATATATATATATATATATATTATATATATATATATATATATATATATATATATATATATATATATATATATATATATATAAATATATATATATATATATATAATATATAAATAGATATATAATATAAATATCATTAAGCGGAGATTTACAATATGATATATATAATTTATGTTTATTTTGAGCCATATACTTCTGCATATATAAATATAAATAGCCTATATATTATATATATATATATATATATATATATATATATATTATGGAAAGCTGTTTTGATAAGGATATCAACAGGATAACCTGGAACATAAAGTAACTTAGTGATTTTAATTTAGAACTTGACATTCGCTTTATTAAAGTTTTGACAAGTCTCAGCTTAAAGTAAAACATTTTTTGTACCTGAGGACATCGCAATAATATTTTTTTTTTTAATAAAATAGTTACCGCTAAATTTTCGATTTTCTTAATTCTAAAATTAAATTAAAAAAAAAGAAAGAATTACTTATAATTTTATATAGAATTTATAATATTTCAAAATATATTTAAAATAAAGAATTTTTTTATTCGTGTAGTTTACAAATGGAGTTTCTTGGTTCGTTGATCATTGCCCTATTTTTATCATCTTTATGAGCAATCTACCTGAAACAATTATTATTATTATCATTATTAAACTTCAATTAAAGTTGAGATACGTAGGAGGGGAATCAAAAATGGCGGTGGATATTCGAAGGAAAGTTTAGATAACTTTAAGCGTACGCATATATAGAATAACAATTAAATATATTTTTATTATCCGCAAATATAAATATTGAAAATATATATATATATATATATATGATATATATGATATATAGATATATATATATATATATATATATATATATAAATATATATATATATATATATATTATATATATATATATATATATATATATATTTCTGCATACCCTAACATAATTATATAAATTTTGTTAAAAAGTAAATAAAAGAAGTCTTCAGGACTGTATTTAAGGTTCTAAAATCACGAAAATTTTTATTCCTAAAGTTAATTTCTTTCCTATTTTCGAACATTTTTTTCCTTTTTTCTTTCATTACCCGATCATTTCAATACATTTCATAGTAAGTTTCAAATGAAAATTAACTGGTCACTATAATTTGTGTTGCGTCAAAGAACAAATATTATAAATATGAAAATATTCTGTCCTATTATTTCAACTTTCACAATTTTAAAATTGCATTTTTAAAAATAACATACAATTCCCAAACGTAAACTAGCTTATAGGCAAGCATATATTATATATATATATATATATATATATATATATATATATATTATTATATATATAATATTATATAATATATATATATAATATATTATATATATATATATATATATATATAATTTATATATATATCTATTTCTATTTAATACTTATACATATATATATATATATATATATATATATATATATATATATATATATATTTATTTTTTATAATATATATATATATATATATATATATATATATATATATATTTATATAATATACATATATATATATTATATATATATATATATATATATATATATATATATATATATATATATATATATATATATAATATATATATATAAATATAATATATAAAGATAAATTATATTATCTATTATATATTATATATATATATATATATATATATGGTAATTTTTATTGATTAATAAACGCATGGAACACGAACATTGGTCTACAGGATATTCCGACCCCGTATCCTTGACCTATGAGTGCTGGAAAGAAATAATAAGTATCATTCGTTTATATAAACCTACAAAAAAGCGTCTGGCAGGAAATCGGTTTTAAAAATGAAATTTGGAGATTTCTTAATTTTTCCAGGCTCATTTTTTGAACAATTTTTTTTACATTTTCTTTCACTACGGATCATTTCAAAGATTTCACATAAATTTCATAGAAATCTGTGAAAATCGTCTGTTATCGCTATAATTTATAATTTCGTAAATACACAAATATTATAAATATGAAATTTGGAGTCCTATTATTTCATATATAGCAACTTTAAAAACAATTTCTTAACACTGAAAATTAATCAATGCATTATTTATTAATAACGATATAATAAAAAAAAATAATAAAAACTTCCTAAAACGAAACAAATGATCCGATCAACATGTCGACTTATAGCGTTCTTTGTTGACGGTATTTTAGTATTGCCTTTCTCATCTTCAATAAAATAGGAGCGTAAGAGACTATGTGCTGAGACAACACACCATATCGGGAAACACGCACTATGGAGCGGTTTCTGGAAGATACCAACTGACCACTCCAAACCAAGGAAGCGAGTTGCATGCCGATTGACTTAACTGTTGAAATGAATATGACTTTCGTTAGAGAATCATAAATTCCTC
>JABUQX010128265.1:7500-30000 GCA_015478945.1 Trachelipus rathkii
TTGATGGATGTAAAGTCTTGAGTCGGTAGGGTCTTACATGAGGGTATAATGTTACCTGTGTTAATGTATAGTAGTATAACTATGGTCTGGAATAAGAGGTATAGATCTAAAGTACAGTGTGTTCAGATGGACAGTCGTGTTAGGTGTGAGAAGAATTGATAAAATGAAGAATGAACTCATTAAGGATTTGTGTGGTGTGAAGAAAGAAGTAAATGAAAGAAAAAATGAAAGTACGTTGAGATGATTTGGTCATGTGGAAAGGATGGATGTTAGTCGGTTGGCTAAGCGGATGTATAGTGGTGAGTGTGCTGGAAATCGACCGGCTAGGAAACCGAAGAAAAAGTGGATTGAGTCAGTAAAGGAGTGCCTGGAGGAGAGGAATGTGGGTTTGGCATTGATGAGATGCCATAGTGAGGGTTCGTCACAGTCCCGTGAAGCCCTAGTTTGGATTTTTCTGATTACAACGAGTTCTCACTTAAGGGTATGAAAGGCGTGGTAAGGCTGAGCTTTCACTTCGACTTGCGTCATATTCTTCTACTACTTTTCTGTTTCCAGAGCATGTGACACACCTTACACCCAGTCTAGGGAAAGAAGGTGGGTGATGAAACTGATGATAGTGATGGTGATATATATATATATATATATATATATATATATATATATATATATATATATATATATATATATATATATATATATATATATATATATATATATATATATATATATATATATATATATATATATATATATATATATATATATATATATAAGATTGGTTTAGATTAAAATAAAATAAAATGTTTCTCTGTTGCTTTTTTTAATCAGCCTTGTCTATAAAAAGCAGGAAAAAAATTTCCTTTAAAATGAAATTATTATTATTATTATTATTATTAGTGTGTGTGTATGTATGTATGTATTATTATTATTGTGTGTTATTATTATTATTGTAATATTGTTGTTGCTATTACTGTTATTAGTAATATTGTTATTGCTATTGTTATTATTGTTGTTGTGTGTGTGTGTATTATTATTATTATTATTATTATTATTATTATTATTATTATTATTATTATTATTATTATTATTATTATTATTATTATACTATTACTAAAATCTTTATATGCGTATTATTATTATTATTATTATTATTATTATTATTATTATTATTATTATTATTATTATTATTATTATTATTATTATTTTAAAATGATTATTATTATTATTATTATTATTATTATTATTATTATTATTATTATTATTATTATTATTATTATTATTATTATTATTATTATTATTATTATTATTATTATTATTATGTAAATAATGAACTACAAAAAACCGAGAAGACTTCGGGCAAAGTTGCCAACATGCTTTCATCTTCTTCATCAAATAGGAATGTAGAAAGGATTTAATATATATATATATATATATATATATATATATATATATATATATATAACATATATATATATATATATATATATATATATATATATATATATATATACTATATATATATATATATATATATAACATAATTTAAGATTGTGACCAGTAGAAAATTTTGCGAGTATGTTGACTCAAGCCGCGTTCGTCGACTCTAGTCGACTCGCGCTGAGTACACTGGTAGATTGACTCACTCTCTTTCTACACTTATATATGTATACTCAATATATATATATATATATATATATATATATATATATATATATATATATATATATATATATATATATATATATACTATATATATATATATATATATATATATATATATATATATTATGGCAGTTGGAACAGAACTTTTGCTTTCTGTTGGTGAAGAAATGAGAATGCCTCGTGTGAGAATCAATGTAAAATGAAAAAACATAAGGCAGTTACAATTTCTATACTCGATTTTTTCAAACAAGTTTGAGAGCAAATTCGTAAGCCATAGATCCATACTTACTAATCTTTGTAAAGTCACTCATTCCATCGATATCCACTAAATATTTTTATGAATTTTTCATATAAATTTTATCTGTACATTAACATTTGGATTATAAAGGATTTTAGCATTTACATCACCCAAAACTTGCACTAGAAAGAGATACTTCTCTACTCTGAAAAGGCTCTAAACATACTTTCTCAATTTTAAAGAAGAAAATAGCCTACCTGAACTGGCTGTAATGAGTGTTCATCTTAGCTACGCATTATAAACGGAGGAAGTTGTCAATCACTTTGCTGTAAAGAGATCGAGAGGAAAAACTTTTTATATAAATAAAATAATATATTTTCTGTTAATTTGAAATTGCTGTTAGATTATTTTATTCTCTTTCATTGAATATATATATATATATATATATATATATATATATATATATATATATATATATATATATATATATATATATATATATATATATATATATATATATATATATATATATATATATATATATATAAACTCATAAGCTTTAATTTAATTGTGCTTGCCCTCTCAGTCTTCAAACTCCAGAATCTGTTTGTTTGTTTGTTTGTTTTTTTTTATTCCGGAATCGTACTAAATCAATGCTGTTTAATACTAAGAACGTTTTTTCCTTACAAAAAAGTAACAAAAACTTTGGTTCCTATTCCTAACCCTCTTTCTGGTATTTTGATGAAAATGTTAATTCTACCTTTTCTCTTTCCTCTTTTCCTGGTTTAGATCCTTCCAACGTCCCAACAGCAGCTTTATTTGTTATTTATTGCTCCCTTAATTTCACGTAATATTATATTTATACTAATATTAATATTATATTTATATAATTCTTTCTACTCTACCTCTCTCTAATTCATTACGTCAAATATTATATTTTTCTACTAAAAGATATTATTTGAACTTCGACCTTTTTTTCCTCTAGGAAGCCTGAGCTCATTCAACCAGAACAAAAAAGGGGGGGGGACCCCAAAAAACTCATGCTAGGATGGGTGGCTTTTAGGCAACTAACTTCTAAGTTTTTTCAAATTTCAAATTGAGAAAGGGGAAAGAAACTTTTTTTTCTATGTCTAAAAAACTAGGTTCCTTATTTATCTACACGACATAATCTCCCACACAACTATAACATTTTCGCAACTACAACTCAGACCTATCCCTGTTCTTAACAACTTAGGTTTTCTCTTTTTGTTGTGTTTTTTGAAACGAAGACATTATTTCTCACACTAAAGAAAACTCTATGGAGTTGCATGTTCTGAGGTTTCCTCAAAATTTCCAAACCATCAAAGATGCTTGCTGTTTATTGGAATATTGTTTGTCCCTATATGGAGCACACCTCACACATATGTATTGGCTCCATTCTCACAGCTCTCCTTGAAAAAGTGGAGTTTAAGATTTTTCGGTTTATCAATTCTCTCTCTCTCTCTCTCTCTCTCTCTCTCTCTCTCTCTCTCTCTCTCTCTCTCTCTCTCTCTCTCTCTCTCTCTAACTTTCTCCAATATTTTTCTGGCTGTCGAATTGTTGGGTCACTTTCTTAATACAATTTTTATTACAAAGGACACAGCTCTTCTGAGCTTTCCATGTGATTACCTTCTCCACCGAGAAAGACCTCTACTCCACTTATCTATTGCAATCTCATCCCTTCACCGCATGGTCAATTCGTTGACCCCAGACCTAAAAACTATGTTAAATTTTGCCCCAACACATTGCTAAAGCCTAGAACAAACTTCTTACATAGCTTCTTACTTGCACACTTTCAAGAGACGTGTTTCGGAACACGTTGGCCTTTAATTTGCCTCTGCTCCTGATTCTTTAGGAATTCAGCAGCTCTCTGACCTTTTTTATATGGGTGTGTAAGTGTGTGTGTGGTGTGTGTGTGTGGGAGAGAGAGAGAGAGAGAGAGAGAGAGAGAGAGAGAGAGAGAGAGAGAGAGAGAGGCTGTGTGTGTGTGAGTGTATTTTAAATTATATCTGAAAAGCATAATTAATGCAGAAATTTTTCATATCACTTAACAATAAAATTCAATTAAAATAATTTAATAAGTGTGTAATATATATATATATATATATATATATATATATATTCTTATAGATATATTATTAGTTATATGTTATGTTGTTATATATATATATTTATATATATATAAGAGCAGCAGCAGTTATTGCAGTGAAAGAGCATGTTATATATATATCATATAGGCAACATTAGTACATAGGTTCATAGCAGCAGCAGCAGCATATATACATAAGGTTGTTGTTACAGCAGGCATAGGATATAATGAACAGAAAATTGGCAGCAGCATATATATATATATATATATATATAGTTTCTTGAAACTAGATCGTGAAGTGAACACAAGACGACTGATGAGGTTCCAAAGGAACAAAAGCTATCGTCTAAATACTTGTCAACATTCACGTGTTTATGTATATAAAATGTATTTTCAAAAGTTTTTAAAAACAATTTTTTTTAATAATTTTAATCAATTATTGTTTAATCAAGTGCAATAAAATATGCAATAAAAAATTTAACCTTAACATAGTTTGCCTACAACCAAGGGTGCCACAAATAATTACTACAATAAAACTACGAAGAAAAGTAGATTATCATTAATATATATATATATATATATATATATATATATATATATATATATACAAGTTGATAAGATATATAAATATATATATAGCAGTTATATATATATATATATATATGTTACAGAAAGTATGGCCTGGCGAATTTGATGTACGCTGCTTCTCTGAATCATAAAACTTTCGGTTCCATTTTTCAAACCTTTTTTAAATTTTTCATGTGTAGGGTAAAAATTCTATAAATCTTAACTTATTTATAAGGTAAAAGGTGAAGCATTTTTTAATTTGAAATTAGCTTTCCCTTTATAATACGTTTATATATATATATAAGTAGTGATATATGAAGAGAGAAGAGTTATATATATATATATATATATAAAGTATATATGGTTATATATATATTGTTATAAGATTAGGTATAAATATATATATAGAAAGATATATATATATACAGTTATATATATGCAGAATTAACAATATTAGATTATGTTGACTTACACAGCCCTTAAGTCCAGGTTATGATATATTTGTTAATTTTTGTTAGATTGAGTTATATATTATTTATATTATTTCAAACGGTAATTTTCTATTACAAATAAATCAATTACCCAAATAAATAATAAAAAAAGCACTTTCTACATCTTTAATAGCAAGAAAACAATTAATAACTATTTTTTGTCACTATAAAGTATTTTAAACTTCTTAGTTAAAAACTACGCAAGATGCAAAGGATTGCTGTTCTCTTATCGTACCAAAACTGCGAAGTTGCAGCAGAAGAGAGCAGCAGAGTATATATATATATATATATATAAGTTATTGTTATATATATATATAGTAGTTATATATATATATATATATATATATATTATATAATTTATTTATTTATTTATTTATACAAAACACCATATTTCGCATTGCTGCGGGGTGGTGCACAAAATTCCCGTGCTCGGCCAACCCTAAAATTTAGATTACTTTTCTATTACATATATACATAGCATATAGCAGCAGCAGTATATATATATATATATATATAGCAGCAGTTATGTTATATATATATATATATATATATATATATCAAAGGCGACTCCTACATTAGTGCTGCTCGTGCTTATGAGTTATCATTATAGAAACGATCGATCTTCTTTTTAAATTTCGTAAAGTTACGATAAAATTCACCTTACCTTTTTGCGAAAATTGGTCATCTGAAAGAATATATTACATAATACATAAAAACGATTATATAAAAATTTAAACAAAAAGTATAAGAATCATCGCCAGAATAATACTATTTTTCAATCAATTATAAAAGGTGACTGCTCGTTCTTCTCCAAAAAAGCGGAGAAAGTTTTTTTTTATACCTAGGAATTAAAACTCGTTTTATTTTTTAAAAATTTATAATAAGCATTTATTTGTTCTAATGCACATTTTGATAAAATCAATATATTTAAATTAATACCTGTAAAAGAAAAACAGTAACAGTTACCCATCGAATCAATTATAAGTTAAAGAAAACTGTAAAATAGGAATAACACAAATATCTAATGTGTGAATAATATTTTCTGTTATTTATATGTATATATATGTTATAGCAGCAGTTATATATATATATAGTATATATATATAGCAGCAGTAGTATGTGAGTATATAGCAGTGGTATATATATATACAGCAGCAGCATATAGATAGTTGCTTGTAGACCAAATGCTGGGAGTGTCTTGCATGAGACAGGAATGCTGTCCAACTTAGTGTGAAAATGGGGGCTAAATATATATAGTATATATATATATCTATCTATCTATTAAATATATAGCTATATTAGCTTTAAAATATATGCAATGTGTTACTTATATTGTTATATATATATGTTATATCAAAAACCACAATAGCTACAGCGAAAAGTGAATACATTTTTAAATCCTTGTTAAATTTCATAGGAAAATGCTTCTTTATACGGCGCATCAATTAGGGGGCTCGAGCCGACGGGGGAACAGGGGGGACGTTTTCCACGCCCTGTAGGGAGGCGTGAGGAACCCTCAAGACACCCGCCAGTCACCAAAGAGCGGGGTTCCGAGACCCTCCCCCGGAGGGTGGGAATTAGTCCTTACCCCGCAGTTCCCCCGGAAGGTCAGGAGTATATCCTGACTCCTGCCATCGGGTGAGAGTACCCTGGATAATCTTTACCTAAAAAAAGCTAAATTTCATAAAACGACAATTTATCTGTAACGAGAAACCAATAAAAGGTCTCAAATAGGCCTTTTAATCATACTACTATATTCATATATTCACTTATTTTATTTTTTTATTTTTTTACATTTTCCTATGTGAAATTTTTTACCAGGATTCCAAAATGTATTTTTCGCTGTAGTTGGGCTGTGTTTTGAGATATATATAGCAGCAAAGAAAGTATATACAGCAGCAGTATATATACATATGTTGGTTATATGTTATTTTTTTTTTTTTTTTTTTGACATTTTCCGCACTCCAAAATTTGTATACTACTCAGCATTCCACCAATGTATTCCGTTTTACTGTAACATCAATAGTTTTTAAGATATATGACGGATATACTAAACGCCGACGATTAGCATATATATATATATATAGCAAGGGAAGCATTATATATATAGCAAATATATATATATATATGTTATAAGAGCAGCATAGTATAAGTATATCCATTGGCAGAATGTACACCGAATCGTCGTGATTTTCAATAATGGGGTTTTCAGTTCTGTGATTGCGAATGCCGGGCTCAAAGCTGAAGAAGGCATATATATATATATAATTATATATAAGGAGATAGATATATGTTGTTGTTGTTGTTGTTATACATACGTGGGTTGTTGCTATTGCTGTTGTTGCTGCTGGCTGCTGCCTGCATGCGGCTGCTAAGGGCTGCTGGCTGTGCTGCTGAGTTGGCTACATAGCAGCTGGTGCTGGAAGAAGATATGCTGCTGGTTGCTGCTACAGCATATTATTGGTGATGGTATATATATATATGTGTTATAGCGATATATTATATACAAGGTACATTTTTTATTGCTGTTGTTGAGCATATATATATATATTAGTTGTTGCTGTAGCTGGAGGCTGTTGCTGCTGTTAAGCTGGCTGTTACATGGTTACATAAACATATGTTATGCTACATATATGCATACATATAAGCATATATTACAGCTCTCAGAAGCAGCAGCAGCAGCAGCTGTTGCTGTTGCTGATATATATATATATATAAACTAATCTTTGACCTTTGCGAAAACTAATCATTCGTCTCTAGTCTCTGATTTGGATAAAATTTATATCAACTGTGGAACTATTTGAAAGTGAACGTAATGAAAAATTTATTACATGAAAGAAAGCATATACTAAAGCTTCCGAATTATAGCAGTATAAGAAGAGTATATATATATATATATATATATATAGCATATATATATATATATATATGTTATATATATATATTTGTGGGGATCGGCCCCTCGCTTTTCACCATGTTATTACGATCCTGGACCCCTGCAGATGAGCGTGCATGTGTTTGGACACTGCTACGACGAGCCAAAAGAGGAAACCGTGAGAATGCCTTCTACCGTCCGGGTTACATTACTACGGTTCCTCCCGTATCCTGGCCCGGGGTCAAACAGGGTACCGCGCATGGTGAATAATAATGACAAGACCGGGGGTTGTATAAGTGAAATGCAATACAAATTTGATTGCAGGTATTGTATTTCACTTATACATAATAACCCCGGTCTTGGTACTATTATTCACCATGTGCGCGGTAATACCCCTGCTTGGCCCTGGCCGTTCGAGTGCGCGGGAGGAACCGTGGTAATGCTCTTCTTGGACAGTATTCTCGGTCTCTCTTTTGTCTCGTCGTAGTGTAGTGGTCAAGCACATGCACGCTCATCTGCAAGGGTCCAGGATCGTATCCTTACATGGAGAAAATATATTAGAGGGTATTTACATATACAAAATATGATTGCAGAGTATTACAGTCTAACCTCTTATATATATATATATAGCAGCATATATATATCAGGAAGCAGCAGAGCAGCAGCAGCATAGCAGCATATAGCAGCAGCAGCACAGTTGTTGGTTGTTATAGCAGCAGTTGGTATATATATATATATATATATATATATGAACTGTGGTGGTAAAAAAGACCCGAGACGTTCATAGTTTCCCCCAGAGTTGCTGAAAAACTATTTCGTAAACTAAATTAATGGCGACACAACAGTTAGACAACTGCTAAATGATTGAAGAGATTTAATAAGATCAGGAGAGTTGAAAGCACTAGACTCCACCTTATTAAGGAGTGTAGTACATGTGGAAACCTTGAATATGTAGTGTGTACTCCAAATAAGTTCGTACAACGCCCCTACCCAGCAATCAACTATGGGGATGAAGATAAGTTGTTGTTTTCACCTAAGAATATGTATCTCTTTTAAGCTTATTTAGCGAGAAAGATAAAGTAATCTTTTCTCGTGATCTTCTTTGTTCTAGGGCGGGACCTTCTATAGGTAATTGCTACCTAAGATCTGAATGAGGGATTGAACTATAATCCTTGCCTTGCGACTCTGGAAGTATTATGTTATTTTTTTCACTAATGAACCTGCTAAGGAGTGTAGGTGTTTTGAAACGTCTTCGTAATTTCTTAACACTTCCTAGTTGCTTATTTTATATTGGGGCACAGCGATGAGCAATGCCCCAATACAGTTACTTACACTGTATTGGGGCATTGTTCATCTCTGTGTGGAGTATGCACTGAGTACCTAGAATATTTCCACTCACACAGTCCTCTTCGAAAGTATTAAAATTCCTACTCACACTAACTTTTTCAATCTCATTCCTGCTGTCGAACTGTTACAACATTCTCCTTATTCTACTGCTATTGCAAAAGACACTATTATATCAAGCCATTTAATCGCATGTCTGATCCTCTGAGGAACACTCAAACTACTCGTCAATCTTCACAATTTCATTATATCTCTGTCATACTCTCTAACCCCAGACTTTACCCCTATGCTCATTCTTACAAGTAACGTACACTATTTGTGAAATCTGGAACAAATTTCCAATTATTTTCAAACTTCCAAAGGCCTTAGCACTTTCAAAAGCCGTGTTTTGGTTCATGTCGGATCTTGATTTTTCGCATTTTCATGACAACTCACAACTCTTGTGGATGATTCCATGTGAGCGTCTACGTTTCCCACCAGAATATATATATATATATATATATATATATATATATATATATATATATACAGTATAGCATAGTTAAGGAGTTAGCGAGCATATATTGCTGGCTAAGGCGTTGGCAGCAGTTGCTGCGACGTCCGCGCGCTCAGTGGTGACTGCGACTACAGCGACGATGGCTGCTGCTGCTGTTGCTTGCTATGCTGCTGCAAGGGGGTGGTAAGCTTTATATATATATATATATATATATAGAGAGAGAGAGAGAGAGAGAGAGAGAGAGAGAGAGAGAGAGAGAGAGAGAGAGAGAGAGAGAGAGAGAGAGAGAGAGAGAGAGATTGATCGGCGATTAGAAGAAAAGACAGGTAGACATATAGACAGACAGATAAGAAGGAAATTTAATTTCTTATTGAAATATGAAACGAGGAAGATTTATCTGAGATTAAAAAGTATTAAAATATTAAAGATATGAACGAAGTTTAAAAAAAAATCTTTTCCTTTTTAAACTGATGAACGAAAATTAAAGGGAAAAATGGAGAAGTATATCATAAATTATATGAGGGAAAGATAAATTACTTTCGAATGATACTATAAATAATAATTAAAATATTTATATTTAATATTAAAATATTTATTTATTTATTTAAAATATTTATATTTAATATATTCATTCATTCATAGATTTTTATTCAGACTAGAGAAAATACAATTTAAATATTTAATAATATAAATACACATATAGATTTACATTATAGAATTCAATATTTATAAGATTTCAAATATACCTATAATGTCATATTAAAGGTAATTTCCCAAATATCTGAAATGGGAGTACTAATTGCAACACTGTTTGTGTCTTTTGAGCCCCGAATATAATATACCTGCATTACTGATATTTCATGATTGTTAATGATAAGAAACATATTTTAGGTAAGAACAATAATAATGCCTCTTAATTTCTGATAATAATATCAATTGTATTAAAAGTACAATGCAAATAATGATCCCAATAATAATAATAATAATAATAATAATAATAATAATAATAATAATAATAATAATAATAATAATAATAATAATAATAATAATAATAATAATAATAATAATAATAATAATATTAATAATAATAACAATTGTTTGCAGTAGTAATAAAAAAAAAAACAAAAAAAAACCACTGATATTGATAACTTATTTGATTTTTAGCAGCGTTTCTTTAACATATCCACTTTACCAGACTTTCCCTAAATCGGAATATATTAGTATTCAATGAAATTCGCTTCATAAATATTCTTTTCCTCTAGAATGGATATTAAACTACATATATTGCTAAAACCAATAAAAGTGAAAGATTGCATTTATCATCACAATTAATTTAAACTTTTATCAAACTTTCTTTAGTCGTAGGGAAAAGTATTAGTGTTAAATAAAAGTATTATTAGTATTTTTATTATTAGTATTTAAAGTGTTAGTATTAAAGAATTAATGTTGGATTCATAAATCTTATTCCAGCTGGAATATCTTGGACACCAGCATACTGACATATTTTAATATTTCAAACCTTAACTTTATTAATAAACTTTTATTAGCTTCCATTAATAATGAAAAAAGAATAAAAATACAAATAATAAGCATATTTTGACTGTAAAGTAAATTTAATAATTCTATTAATAATAGAAATTTATTTATAAATACAAATTAGTAAGTATATTTTCACTGTTAATAACAGCAGAGTAAATTTAATAATTTTATTAATAATAGAATTTTATTTCAATTAATGTTGCAAACTTCTAATCTCTTCGAGATGAAACAAAATGCTTTCAAATGTACTATACACCAACCAAAATTGAGCTATTAAAAAACCGTCAAATAAATAACTAGTAGTTGTAATAATTTTTGGATCAAAAGTATTATAACTGGGACCCTATCCATTTTAAAAATTTGCATTCATCTTCAGCGAACAACTAAGGTTGTGTTCGACAATAAATAATAATTACACAAGCTTCTAATATTAGAAACGAATATAAATTGAACATTTTTGTTCCATTACAATGAAATCCTGAAATAAAATGCAATAACGATATACAACAACGTGTAGCAAAAAGGATGAAAAATTTAAAATGGTTGGAAATAGTATTAAAATATTAAATATTTTTAATACTGACCAAATTTACAGAGTTTCAATTGGTAGATATTATGCACAAAATAAGCTTGGTTTTCATATCACTGACGTCATAATATTCTATTACTCTTACAAAGAATACAAAATGCTTTTAGATTTACTCATGGCAGAATAGTAGATTATGGAAGTTTTCATTAAAAATATTTTAAATTCTGTAATTTGTAAACTGAGATACATTATTTACTAAGTTACTTTTAAATTTTCTCCTAAAGTTGTAACATTTATTATTATTATTATTATTATTATTATTATTATTATTATTATTATTATTATTATTATTATTATTATTATTATTATTATTATTATTATTATTATTAGTAGTAGTAGTAGTAGTAGTAGTAGTAGTAATAGTGTTCTTCCTTTCTCCCCCCGGTTTGCTTTCTTTATACTTCCAGCATGTCTACCCAGATGGGGGGGGGGGTAGGGCAGGGTACGCAACATGCACCGGAAACAGAAAAGTTAAGCAGAAGAACATGAGATAAGTCGGAAAAAATCCCCCCCCATGCCCTCCCATCATATCTTTAAGTGCGAGCCAGGCGCGGTCAAAAATCAACCATACGACTTCACAACACTGCGACAGACCACACTTTGGTATCTCGTCAATTATATAATAATAATAATAATAATAATAATAATAATAATAATAATAATAATAATAATAATAATAATAATAATAATAATAATAATAATAATAATAATTATAATAATAAGTTAAAATAATAAGTTATAATAATAATAATGATAATGATAATGATAATAATAATAATAATAATAATAATAATAATAATAATAATAATAATAATAATAATAATAATAATAATAATAATAATAATAATAATAATAATAATTCATCCAAGCTAAATAATTTCCATAAACTTTATTTCCGAGAATATATTAAATAATTCAAAGTGAGTAAAAATAGACTTAATGTATTTTTATTCTATTATTTTTTATTATTATTATTATTATTATTATTTTTTACAAATAAAACTCAATATTTTCATATTTGATCGATTACTTACGCAAAAATTTTCGTTAAATAATTCTGAAGTTTTTCTACAGAGTTTTCGGAATTTTCTCCAGAAATAATTCTGAATATTTATAAAAAGAAAAAGTGTTTTTAAATAGATTGGCCAATTTATAAATCAAAATTTGATTAGAAATTTATTGTGTCCTTTTACTTTCATATTTTCCTGTCCTTTGTCCGTTTTATATGTTCTATTTTGTCCCCTCTTTCTTTTTTGTTCTATTTATAGTAAGCGAACATTGTTAAATCTGAAAATTACGTGAGCCGAAAATTGTTTTCAATCTATTTTTAGTTCCAGTCGTGATGGATGTTGGTTTAAAAAGGTAGAACGAACGACTGTTTGGAAAGTTGTACTTATTCGCATTAACGAACTAAATATAAATATAGCTCTGTCAATATATATATATATATATTGGTCTACTATAATATTATATTATTATATATTATATATATAATATATAATATAACATATATATAATCTTTATATTTATATATCTATATAGATATATAAATTATATATAATGTATATAATTATCATTAATGAGGTATTATTATATATTATATATTATAATAGTAACTATTATTATACTATAGGTATATATACTAATATATATAGATTATATATAATACTATATACTATATATGGGTGCACTGGGCCCTAAATCTATGACGTTGGAAGCCGCGGTAGCCGGATGGCATTCCTCCCGAGTTTTGGAGGAAGTGTGCTTCCGTGGCTATCCTCCGCCCCTCGTTAATCTATTACTCTCTATGTTCTCTATTAAATATTAACATTTATTATTTTATATAATAGTATATATAATTTAATTATATATAGTTATATAATATATAACTATTTATTACTACCTCATATATATATTAACTATAGTGTATAAACGCAGCTTTAACATTGAACAAATTATCCACTTAGACCAGGCAAGTAAAGGGTAATCCTAACATAGCAACAAAAAATCGTAAACACTATTCACATTTTTTTTTCATGAATGTCTGTCCATATTCAATTTTAATTTTTACATTAAACATAGTATAATTTAAAGCAAAAATTTATCGTATCCTAACCTAACGAATGTAATAAACTAAGAATAAATCGGCAGCACGCCACTCACACACACACACACACAACACACACAAATCACACCACAACACACACACACACACACACACACAATATCACATCCACAACTATACACCACTACTACCACACACGCACACAAAAAAGTGAAGCCCGCTCTGATATTCTTATCTATCCACACACACAGGGCAATATTTGGGGCAACGGTACCAAGTTTTCACATTGCCATAAAGCTAACAGTATGAATCCACCTTAAACTAAGCAATATAAATGTACCCGACAAACTAACATTACTTTAGCAACGGAATAAACAGTAACTTACAATTTCCATCTTAAAGGGGCAGTAAAGTAACAAAATAGATACAAAAACGTTAACTATTCACACTCTTTTCATACGTGTCTTTTAACTAATATCAATGTTAATTTTACATTAACAAAGGTAATATTTACAAAGAGTTCAACGGTTATCCTAACTAACTATTGGTAATAAATAAGAATAAAGCCACAGACACACACACACACACACACCACACACACACACACACACACACACACACACACACACACACACACACACACACACACGAATATACTGTTTAACGTAACAATGTTTTTACATTAATCCAAGCAACATAAAAAAATGAAATACTAAGAATATTAATATATACAACGACAAACCTAACACTCCTTAAACACGAATAAACTGTTTACATATTAGCAAAGTCCATAACTTAACAACATAAGAGAGCTACATTAACCTACTAAACGTAACTATCAATCGTTTTTCACAAGACAATAATCTCGTTGACATATCAAATGCTAATTTTACATTCAACATGGTATAATCTCTAGCACAAATCTTAATCATAACCTGTTCTACATTATAAATATACTTAAAATCACTTAATAAATACTTCAATTTACCAGATATTTCACGACGCATTAACAGGGTAATATTTAACAAAAAATCATTATAACCTTACCTAAAACCTTCTACCACTTTCAAATCTACAACGAATATGGCGCTAAAATAAGTCTCGAGAGAAAAGATAAGGCATATTATCTCGGAACATTATACCAAGATCTAGAAGAGATAAGGAATATTTCAACCAATCACGGAAAGGTATAGGAAATTTCAGCCAATCACAGAGTAGGGGCAAATTATAGATTACTAACGGGATGTGCCACATGAGAAGTAATACTCTTAAATCTCTTACAACTCTACTATGTATAATACATATATGGTATCATCCACAGTATATATATATAATCAACTATATAAATATATATATACTTCATATATTATATATATATAAATTATGTTACCTTATAAAAGTCAGTTTATTGTAAAACACTATATGCTATGATATACTATATTTCATATATTTTTCTAGTGTAACATTTTAATAAACTTTTGAGAGGTTTCAAAACTAAATAGGAAAATCAATTTCAATACAGAAGTAAAGTAACTAAAAGTAAATACATCTTACACCGAGAGATACCCCGGGGTTTCATCCATTAGTCTAAAATTGTATTATGAATCCCACCACATTGGGGGTAATCCACCCTACAGGGTGCGTGTAAGCAGGCATTACCCCCCTTACAGAACCGCGACAGTGATAGATAAGGCCCTCAGCCTGCTCCTTTAACAATCAGCCCTTCGGGGTGCATACCCCATGGGGGATTCATTTCATCTAGCAAGGGGTGAAACCCCGGGGTATCTCTCGGTGGAAGATGTATTCTTTATATATTTTATTATGTATGCTTTTGTTGGAATTTCTTTTTATTTTACCGAGTCAATAAGTATTTATAATCTGTTTATATATATATAATAAATATATAAATGATTTATATTTTTGTTTGTCACTTCTCTGTACAGACATGCCCAACTCGCTAAATGACTATCTATGTTAAAACTCATACTTACAACATATATATAAGTATATATTATATATATTATATATATATTATATATATAGTTTAGTGTAAGACTTTGGATGCTTATTTCCATGTTTGGACAGTATCCGTTTATCTACTATTTGGCCCCTACTCTTTTTGCTGAATATCCTTACTTTCCGTGGATTGGTTGGAAATATTTCCTTATTCTTTAGACTTGTGTTTTGTTCCAGTAATATTGCCTTACTCTTTCTCTCGAGACTTATTTTATCGTCATATTCGTTTTAGATTTGAACGTGGTAGAAGACTGTGCTCTGTTTAAAATAAGTTTATCAAAGTCATTACATATATTTGGGGCGTCCTCCTTTCTTACGTTCAAAGTTATTGTTGAGTCAGTATGATAATTAGACAGGGGTATGATAAATTTTTGCTAAATTATACCATGTTAATGTTAAATTAGCATTGATATGTCACAGATATGCTTGAAAAAGTGTGATAGGTTACCGTTATTTGTTATGTAAGTATAGCTCTTGTACTGTTGTTAAGTTGGAACTTTGCTAAGGTAAACAGTGTTATTCGTGGTTTAAGGTATGTTATTGTTGTCGTTGTATATATTTCCTTAGTTTCAGGTTTGCTATGGGCTTTAAATTAATCGAAAAACATCTGTTACTACATATATATCGTGTGTGCTGTGTTGTGTGTGTGGGTGTGTGTGTTGTGTGTGGTGTGTGTGTGTGTGTGTGCGTGTGTGGTGGTGTTGTTGTGGCATATTATCCGTTTAAGATCTACATACATATAGTTATGGTTAGGAAAGTGATCATATTTGTGAACTATTTCTGCATGTTTACTGTTAAGACTAAATATTGGATATGTATAAAGACACGTGTGAAGAAAGTGTGAATGGTTACGTTTTTGTATGGATATTTTGGTTACATTTACTGCTGTTAAAGTATGGAAATTTGTTAGATGTTTACGCTTGTTTATTCGTCGACTTGAAAGTAATGTTAAGGTTTGGTCGTTGTACATATATTCTTAGTTTAGATGATGCTATGTTAAGCTTATTAATGTGAAACTTTGTTACGTTGCCAAAATATCTGTGTGTGTGTGTGTGTGTGTTGTGTGTGTGTTGTGGTGTTTGTGTTGTTGTGTATAGGTGTGTGTGTGTGTGTGTGTGTGTGTGTGTGTGTGTGTGTGGTGTGGTTGTGTGTGTGGTAGGTGGAATATTTATTTCTGTAGTTATTACATTCGTTAGGTTAGGATACTGATGAATCTTTGTTAAATATTACTATGTTAATGATGAGATTACATTGATATTGTTAAAGACATGTCGATGAAAAAATGTGATTATGTTACGTTTTTTGGTAATGGCTATGTTATGTTTACGTTTACTGCTGTTTAAGTTGAGAATTTGTTACGTGTTACAAGCTTGTTTATATATATAATTTGTTTAACCAGAATTAATTCTATTTATAAATAAGCTATTCATATTGTATATATGTAATACTTCAAGTATATATATATAAATATTAATTATATATATTATAATATGTAACTAAATAATTAATATATAAGTAGTTAGTATATACTATGTTATTATTATATATTAGTAATGATATATATATTATATTATTTAATATAAATATATATTATTATGATATATATGTTTAGGTATATTGAATACAATCCAATTAGTCATTATAAAATATATCATAAATTAAGTTTATTTTAATATTATAAATTAATATGTTAAAATATTTAAATGTTTAGGTTAGAATATAATAAAATTATTTAATAAAATAATGAAATAATATAATATTTATATATACGTTTATATAAAATTTAACTTTCTAATATAATTTGCTATAAATTATTAATAAATAATATATTCTTATTATATTTACTTTGATAAAATAGTTAATATATATATATTATATATTACATTATGATTAAATTATATATATAATATTAATATATATATTATTATCGTTATATACTGTTATTATTACTTTGGTAAATTTTGCAATAAAAGGGTCTACCGCCATGTCCTTAAAGTGTTTACAATATTAAAAATATATTTATTTAAGTCTTAAGTTTTTTTTTTTTAATAGAGTTTTAATTTTAAAAGGGCAATGTGAAATACAAATGTATATGATTGAACAGAAAAAATAGGTAGTGACATATATTTTTTTAAATAGGAAGTATGGGTAAAGCGTCAGAAGCAGTAAAACATGAGGGGAGTGGGGGTATGGGTGCGGGCCCCCTGGGGCTGTTTGCTGTAGTGTTTATCTGCTTTATTTTGCTTTATGGTCCTAAAATCATGTTTTTCGTGGAAAATTTAACAACTTTTTTTCTTGAAACAATGTTTTTTAAAAAATGTTGTTCAAAAAATAAAAAAATGTTTTCATCAAGAAGATGTTTTCGGAAAAAAAAACACTGTTTTTCATCAAAAAGACAATGTGTTTCCAAAAACAATCAATTTGTATTGTAAATACATGCAAAAATATATAATCTTATTCCTTCGACATGAATTTAACTTTTAAACTTTAACTTATAACTTTAACATCAACTTTAAAGCTTTAATTTAACTTTAACTCTAACTTTGGTAATGAAACATGTTTTCTATACTATAAATGAAATGCCTCAGTTTGAAATAAAAATGTAAGACTATGTGTATACGACCACACATAAACATAAACATACACATAAACATAACACATGCATACACATACAACACACACACATCTTTATATATGGATTTGATATAGCATACATTAAACAAGTCGAGTTCAAGTTTTGACTTGAATATCTCAGTTGTGTGTGCAACATATGAATACCATTGTGTATGACTAAGAGAGTAGACTTAAGTTCTCTGTATAAGTTTCATAATATTTTGTACAACAATATGGCATGTTGCTACATATTATTTTTGCGCATAGGGCGGTGTTACATATATTTAATGCAACATAAGGGCTGTTGATAGAGCGTAAGTCTATGTATTCTTATTTCGTTCCTTTTAAAAATATTTCATTTTAAAGGGTAAAAAACCACATTTGGGGTTCGGCCTCATATCTAATTGGTGTCCTAGACACTTTGAGTGTATTGAACTAGTTATCAATCATTCTACAATCAAATGGAAAACATTAATATAAACCTAATATTATATGTGATAAGCACATAGTTTACTAACTCGGTGGCACCGGCATCGCCCTGCCACGGTTGCGATCCCGATAGCTCCAATGATTCATTTGTTCTATCTTACGAAACTTCATTCCTTCTTCTCTTTTCTCTGTCTGTATCGTAATTTTCTTTTTTTTTTCCAGCTGAGGATCCACTCAAGGGGTTCTCGAACTCATTTGGGGTTATGAAACCCCAAATTCGGAATCTATGTTCTTTGAAACATATTATAACAACATCTTCATTGAATCAAAATTTGCAACTGTTGAGCCACGAATTCCAGTCTGACTCCGCATCACAAACTCCGGCTCCGGCTTCCGGCTCATATGCTCCGTCATATGAGACTTCTTCTTTCTTCTTTCTTCTTCTTCTTTCTTCTTCTTCTTCTTCTTTCTTCTTCTTCTTCTTCTTGCTTTCTCTTCTCTTCTACTTCTTTCTTCTTCTTCTCCTTCTTTCTTCTCTTACTCTCCTCCTCCTTCCTTTTTTCTCAGTAACAAAGATGAGTCATCAAAGCTGAACATCAAAGATACAATCAAAAGCTGAGGCCGTAAAGTTTGAGGCATCAAAAAGACTGAGGGCATCGAAAGTTGAGGCATCAAAGCTGAGGCAAAAGTTGATAGGCTTGTACGTGTGTGTTGTGGTGTGTCTGTGTGTGTGTTGTGGTGTGTTGTGTTGTGTGTGTGGGTGTGTGTGTGGTGTGTGTGTGTGTGTGTGTGTATGTGTGTAATGTGTGTATGTGTGTGTTAGGTTTTATGGGTGTGAGTGTAGGTGTAAGTGTCTATGGGTGATGTGTAAGTGTCTACTGGGTGAGTGTAAGTGTTTCTATGGGGTTAATGTAGTGTTATGTGGTGTGTGGGTAATGTGGGTATAAGTGTCATAGTTGGCTCGGTGTGTGTGCGTAAGGTGTAGGTGTAGGTAATATTGTTGAGCTTAAAGTGTCTGGTGGGTGTATGTGTGTATAAGTGCCTGCGGGTTGGTGCGTGTGTGTATTAGTAGTCCTAGCGGGTTGTGCGTGTGTGTGGTGTGTGTGTGTGTGTAAAGTAGCCTAGCGGTGTGTGTGTGTGTGTGTGTGTGGGTGTGTGTGTTGGTGTGTGTGTGTGTCGTGGTGTGTGTAGGTGTAGGTGTTAGTGTGGGAGGTTAGGACAGTAACATACAGGGACTTAAAATTTAGGGCAGATACCTACATGACCGCATGTTAGGACATTTCCCTACAACAGGTACTGCGTGAGGTATACATGGCTAACTATTTCTGATCTTAATCCCTCACGAACTTTTAAGAATGGTCAAGTTTCAAGGCTTGATACGGTATCAAGGTCGAAATATCAAGGCCAAGAACAGAAATATCAAGGGCAAAACATCAAAAAGGGGCTAAGCGACCTAAAGGGAGGTCAATCGTAGAAGGGCTGGCTATCTTATACATTTCTAATACACATTAAATAAATTCCTTACAACATAGGGGTAGACACTAATCTTAGGTGTATCTATGGACGTAGGAAATTGTCATTGCTGAAGTGCTTAGTAAGGTTGGATATAACTTTCGATAAGAAAACTCATCTTATTGAAGGCCTTCTAATATATATATACCCAATCGCTCTGGGGCCTAAAATAGGGTAAGGTTAAAAATATTTCAGGTTCTAGGATGTAGCACATGTCGTGCTAGAAGCTAAAAACAGCTGTGGGTTCTGAAAACCCAAAAAATGAATTCTACAGGCCATTGAAACAATATATGTAGATACCTATTTGTTCTAAATTATTTGGTAGGAGCTGAATTCCTTCGGGCCACGCAACCACCAGCTCCCGGCTTCCGGCTCATATGGTTCGCTCAGATATTACAGTTTAACATAGAGCCATTCTATTTTCATTTATTCTCTTCTATAACTCACCATTTTAATGTTATTACTCCATTTTTTAAATTTTAAAGGGGGTGGGGCCCCCACCCCCCCTTTGACGTAGCGCTTGAAACAATTGGATGCAACAATGTGTGCACAACTATATAGGAAGAGCATGCAATTTGAAGAAGAATACGACTGACTCTAACGCCTCTTTTTTGCTAAAGATATGTCATTTGTGTTCATTCTTGCCCCGATAAATGACCGGCGTGGGGCCCTGGGGACTATGGCATTCGGGAAAGTAACTACGGGAATCTTATTTTTAAGACATTCTACCCCTGTTTGCACCCGTCGATGATAGGTTTTTGGAGAAGGGTACACATCTACGAAAAAACCGCGCATATGTTGTGATGCGTTTTCTAAAAATACGCAACGGCTGAAACGCCAGCTCGGCAATAGCGGCAATCACGACTCGGCATACCTTAAAATAGCATACCTAACACACCTGAGCTCGCTTCATAGCTCAAGATAACAAAAAAATGGTTAGGACAATTGTAGGGTATGTCTAATACTCACTCTTTGTTAGAATGAATCGATTCCGCGTCGTAACCACAGGAATCGATTCAACTATGTGTCATTATGTACTAATCGAAATACAATAAGTCGAAATTGTATTCGTCACTACGATTATTCGCACTAGAAGGGTTAAGAAAGGGGGTGGGGGATACTAACTCGTAGAAGGAAACAATTCCTAGATCTTTTTAATAATAACCAATTGGATTCCTCATACAGTTAGTTGAACCTAGGAGTAGACGCCAGATTAATTAGCCGGTGTTCTATGACTGTGGGACTGGTGTTAATTAGCACTAGAAAGAGGCAGCACACGGGGGTAAGGAGTAAATTAACTCATAGAAGGATCAGCATCTATGCACCTTAATAATATACACCAAGCGCGGACTCCCCGTACCATACTAGGGGTAGGCACTAATAGCGGGGTGTATTCTACAGATATAGGGTGGGCACGGTGTTCTAGGAAGCTAGAATATTTAGCCTATAGCATAGAGCCAAGAAGAATATAGCCTATAAGAATATAGCCTATAGACCGTGCTCTCATCGGACGTTGCGCGAACGATCGGCACCACCCGCTATGGTGAATATATCTGTTTTGTCGCTGTTTGTTATGCGCGTCTTTTCGCGGGTTTTGCGGGTTAGATAGAAGGTCACTTTTATGACTTTGGCGGTAAATTTGTGGTTAGAATAAGAAGTTCGTATTCTGTATATTACTACTTATGTAAGTGAAATTATCCTCCATTAAACATATGTGAAATAGAGAAATCTCTTTTGACGATACAGCAAATATCCAATCAAGAGAAATTGAACTAAATTTTAACTGTGCCCATGGGTTATAAAGCATTAATATATCTAATAGTCAATGGGAGCTTACCACAGAAGGTAATAATAGGAATTGTAGACACGACGCATATTCTGCGAAACTATGGAAAGTCCCCCTTTAAATTTCATTTCGGACTTAGAGGGGTCAGTTTACATGTGAATTGGTCAACCT